>WNGS01064727.1:0-10037 GCA_020271785.1 Procambarus virginalis
GCTGCGAAAGCCGCGCGGTTGTTTTGTCGACGTAGTTCTGACGACCGGGAACACTTCCAGGGCACCCCGCACGCCGAAGGTCCAGTCGTGCTGTCGATGTCGAGTCCGGAGTCCTCCTTGCCGCGCAGTCACTTCCGCAATGACGGTGGCCAGCTTGCGACTCGTCTTCAGGTGATGTCGTCCGAAATGGTTCAGGGGTGTGGCGATTGCATTGAAGGTGGCAATGAGTTTGCCGCCCACACTGACGCCGCACCTCGACCGCACGGGCGATCGTAGCGTTGCGTCCAGAGCCACCGCGGCCGTTGGCGATGTTGCGGGCAAAGCGGACAGAGACTACCTCCAGTCCGACCAGAGGACTTGGCGCGTTACGATGAAGCATGCTGACGCTGTGTCGACGGGTAGTTTGCGCACAAGGTCATTGGCGTCGTGGCTGGAGGGGGCGCATGCGAACAGCACATCCTTCATGTCCAGAAGCGGAGGCCGAAACGCACGGCCAGGGCCTCGGCTTCTTCGTCGAGCTTGGCGAGTTGTCCGTGGTCTGAATGTTGGACACTTCCTGCCGCTTGGCATTGGCCGCCGTGCTCTTCTCGGTGTCGCCGTCCTTGTTTCACATTCTGGGTGCCACGTATGCCGTGGCGCATCACCATGGACAGGCGTCTGGCCGTCTTTCAGGACATTGAAGACAGCGCATCAGTGATGACGAGGCCACGCTGGAAAGCCAGAACGCCGGGCAGTTTCTTGAACTCGGGTGCATTCATGGAGCGGCTCTTTAGATGGAAGCGATGGAGTTGGGTCTGGCGGATGACGAACACGTCGATCCTGTAGCAGGTGTTGTTCCCCACACCGGGAATGGGGCGCGGGCCGTAGTCGCCAGTACGAAAACGTACTGGAACCAGACCCAGAAGAGTTCGCAGAAAGCATGCAGCTGGTGTTTCGCCCTTCCATCCGTCTGCCGCACGCCGGCCCGGACTTCAGAATGGCGTGTTCATGGCGTAGCCCAGCACGCTGGCAGCCAGCCAGGAGTCGGGTAGCGGAGGTGGCGAGTCGCCGGGTTCGGGGGCTTCGGGGCGGTTTCCGTCCGGATCGACTTCCGGCCGACGGCGGCAACCAGCGCGTCCACCGGAGAGCCCTCGGTCTGAAGCAGATCGCTGCGCTCGATCAGCCAGAAACCTTATGGGCATATGGAGTTGCATCCAGCTCGTCCTTCCGCTTCGATTTTCGCCGTGGCTGTCGATATTGCCGCCGGCTATTCGGGCAGTGCGCAGGGAAGCGCTATGATCTTTCGATGTTGACGTTGCCTCGTACCTCGACCAGCAGCGACAGGGTCAGGTGGCAGCTGGCGTAGTGGGCTGCAGGGAGAGTGCTGTCGGTGATTCATTGGAGGAGTAGTCAAACACCGTCAATGAATGGGTAGCGCCACGCCGCTGTTGCGGGTGAAAGTCGTAGAAACCGTCGCTGAGCCGTATTCGCCGAGCAGTTGGGCATCGTGTGCCGGATCGCGACCATGCAACGGGCGGCAGCCGGTTTTCCGACCGAGATTGTGGCACCGAACAGTATGCAGGCCATCACATTGGCGGGGGCTGATCGCGACGTTGCCGGCCATCGCGTCGGCGGCGCGGATGCGCAGGCGGGCAGCAGCAGGATAGCTCATCTCCAGCGCCACCATCTGTCGATCATCGCCTGCAACTGGAAGTATGTCGGCCTGTTTCGAACATGGAACTCCCCCTGCCGTCGCTGTGATAACGGTAGTCAGCGATCAGAGACCGCCATAGGAAGGCTGTGCAAGGGAAGGCCCTGGGCCAGTCGCCGTCACGCAAAATCGGGGATCCACCAGACCGCGGGCCAGGAGGATCGGCCTCGGCGGAAATCAGCGGGGGTGGCCGCCTGCCGGCAGCACATCCCGCTGCGCCAGCAGGCGTTCCCGCGCCGCGTCGCCCTGGGCCAGCACTGCGCGGCGTCGATGGCGCGGATGTGGGCGATCTCCATCGTACCCGGGGTGTCCATGGTAGTGGTGGGAATGCGGCAGCCGTTGGTCGAAGGACGCCGGCAGTCGGCACACCAGTCAGCGGAAGCTGCGCAGCAAAGGGCCGTGGCAGACGCTATCCGGACGACCCTGGAAATGCAGGGCGAGCACGGCCCGCAGATCACGGTTTTCCCGTGGGCGCGAAGAACACCAGCGGGCCGTTGCAATGTCGCGTCACGAGCGACCCCAACATTCTGGGGGGTTGGGAGCCGCCCATACCGAAGACACAGCGCGACCGGAATCCGCTGCAGGCTTTCGTCCTTTGTCATACTTTCACCCGGTCATTGTGTCTCATCGCACCCTGGCCCGGATGGTCTGGCTGACGCCGCCTGCAGTCATCGGTGTGGCCGACACATAGCCCACCCTTGTCGCGGTAGCAACAACTGCCGTGCGCGCAGCGAGACCTTGCCGGTGCCGATCTGAACTCCGCGGGCCGTGGCTCGAGGGCTAGGCAATTGCCAGAATACCGTTCGGATTCATCGGCCGGACGCCGTAGGCGATGCCCTCCCGAGTTGGTTCAGCTTGCTTGACTGCTAGGTGGCCGTCTTGACCCGCATTGGCCGGATAGTCCAGAGCCGGTCACATCGCCCCGCAGCCGAGCAGAGTGCGGTGCGGACACATAGTGCCAGCCGCATAGGCCGTGTGCGGGGGGCCAGACGGATGCCGCCGGCCGGGGCGTTGGAATTGACGGTCTTGTGGGAGAAGGTGAGAAGTTCTGCGCAGGTCGCCTAGTAAAGCCTACGTGAGGGAAGTGGCAATCCATTCAAGCGGTTCGGCAGCGTGCTGGGTTATCTTCGGGTAGTGCCATGCAAATGCTCCTCGCTTATAGCAGATCATATGGTGTGCGCAAGTTACGCCAGTCTTTTCATGTTACGTCAACCGCGCGGAACTCCGTAATAACTAGGTCTATTATTGGTGGCGCTGCTTACTTACCTGATCCGCCTGCTCTGGTCGGCAAACAGTGAAAGGACTACGAAAAAACTACTTCTCAACCATCCTGATCGGTGGCGCTGCGAAGTGCTAACCACGGTACACTCGGCCAGAGAAGATGCACATCACCCTGATCTCAGCCTGCGAGCGCCGCGCTGTGAAGCGCAGCCGGGCCAATCCTCGACAGTTACGCGATTCCGCACCGCAATCCGGTTCGTGGGCGACGCCGATCACGGCTTGGAAGGTCTGCAGGGAACTGGCGCCGGCCTGCTCAGGGAGCATCGGCGACGCGGCAGACGGCAGTGGCCTGCTACCGCAACGAGGGCCCGACGAGCGCAATGCGGCTTCTGTGGGTGGTGGCGCGCGGGGACAGTTTTCGGTGCCGGTAGGGGCACTTTCCGGCCGGGGCATACGCGACGCCCGAAGCCGCACTAGCCCGTAGTCATGTGCTGACGACATCGTGGGTGGGTCTGCTGGCATCACGCTTGGAGGTATGGGGCCACGACCTGGGCAATGGCCGGCAATTTTCTTCGACCGACAAAGCTGGCGAGATGCTGTGGCGGGTGCCCCGCCCAGAGTCCGATCCAGTTCGCCACGAATGGATGTCGATGCGATCTGCTGCAGGAGCGGCGCCGCGGTGCGAGCTGGGATCAGGTTTGGTCTCGCTACTAAGCAGAAATCCACTCTGTGGTCGAACTCGGCTGGGCTGGAGGACACGGGTAATCAGGCTGACCCGATGCGCGCGCTGGACTATCTGGTCGTCGTGACCCCACCACCGTCTGCTGGGGTCCGCGGGAAGGTGCTTACGTGACCAACAGCGGAAAGCCATGTTGACCGTGCAAACCGTGCGCGGGATTTGGGACAGCCGGAAGCAGGGGCCTCAGGGCTGCCCGACGATCTGCGCTGGCCTGTGCTTGAAACGGATCCAGTTCCCGTACATGGTGCGACAACGCCGTGTTGAGCGCAGTCCGGCTTTCTGTCAGAAAAAGGGGGGCTGCAGGGTCAATAACGAAAGGGGCATGAGGCGGCACCAGAGGGCATCGCTGGCAGACCACGGAGTTTCCGTGTCCACGAACCAAGGCTGCCGCAGGCGTGACCCGGGTTGCGGGCCATCCTATCGGCCCAACACGAAGGACGGCAGCAATTCGGACACGAGCCAACATGGAGAACGAGTGCAATTCTGCGCACCGTGGCGGCAGGCGCCTATTCTGCCTGGCGCATAGCGTCCTGCTCTGCCAGGACGCGGTTGAAAATCGTCGACACATCCTGTCACCGTCAGAGTACCGTGGGGACGCTTTGGCTTGCAGAACAGTTTGAGTGGCTAATGCCGTCAACCGCCTTGCGTCGCGCCCTCGAGGGTGCTGCTTTTTTTCAACTTAGCCGCGACGTGTGCCGGCAAGACCATCTCCAATGGCGCCAAGCTGGCCTGCCTCGGTCTCGCCCCGGCCCCGCTTGCGCCATTACTCAATCTGCGCACCCTACCCTGCATACCGTTGCGCGCTGGACTGCGATGCTGGCCCTGGAGCGGGAACTGGCGACCAGTGATCGGCGACCGGAATCGTGTCAATGAGACGTCTTCGATCCGCTGGACAAGCGTTACGGACCTCAGCGTATGCCGCACTGTTCGAGGACCGTACGGACTGGCTAGCCGAGCTACACGCCCGGGGCGGCGAAGTGGATACTGCCCAGAATGTCATGAAAAGGTGCGACCGAAAGTACGACCGGTGCTGCGCAGGCGGTGATCGAGCACCAGATCCTCGTTTCCAAGACCCTCGAATTACCGGTTATCAGGATGCCGGGCGAGCCGGGAACGGCAAGGGCCTCACGTAATCCTCCCACGCTGACGGCATGGTCATAGAACGACTGGTGGCTCGATGCAAGATTGATTGACCTACGATCCTGGCAGACGCTGGTTGGCGGTGAAGAGTATGGCGGCTTTGGGCAGTGTGTTACTGCAAGATGGGCGCAGCGTCATCGATTCTTCGGCGCTTGTGCCGCACCGATTGCCGAAGGCGGTTTGGGTCCGGCTTTTCCGCAGCTAAGAGCGTGGACAATGCGCTGTGCTCTGGAGAAACGGGCGTCCCCTTTGGCATACGATAGATGGATGAACCGACCCGCCGCCAACCTTGCGACAGCGATGACTATCTAGCCGCCATAAATTGCCGCCCATGTGAATCGCCTGCTGGATACGCCGGAAAGGCGTCAGGCGCGCATGGGTGCAAGCCGGTGCCAGCCGCAGCCGGGATGCGTTACCAAATCGCGCCATCGCTTGACGAGGTGGCGGTCGTCTGGCATGAAGCCCATGCCTGGAACGGGCCGGGAACAAGCGGCTTTCCATTTGGGCTGGTCAAGGGTTGGCCAATATACGTGCACCCGCGATCCGCACGGCGCGGGAGCTGTCACCTCGCGCTTTCCCCAGGCACAGCGTGGTACGTGCTACCACGCGCAGTGAATTACCCGCATCCAGAGATATCTGAAGGAAAGGCGTCGGGGTTTTTCTGCTTGAACCGCGACGTGCGACGCGCACATCCTGGCCGACGAGGACCATAAGCGCCTGATGACGAGAAGCGGTGCGGCCGATGTGCTTTCTTCATACGATCGTGGCCACCCCGGTGAAGAGACGGGCGGGACCATTAGATTTCGACTGGGGGGTGATCGAGCGTCGAGCGCCAAGTCGATTGTTCAGACTGCTGCCTGCATCAATCGCCATCGTTTGCCGGGAGGTTTCCGGGCCGAATGTGGCGATCCTGCAAATAACAACCTGCGCGCCCTGATTGAGTTGCCCGAGCATGACCCTAGCTTCGTGCGCCCCGGCACTGGGGAATCGAAGAGCGCAGGACCCACTGGTACATTCGAGTCCGAAAATCTGATGACACTGCTCCGCCGATGCCGATCTGGACTCAACTGGATCAACCGGTTTGCGTTGCTGGGCGGCGGACAGCATGGCGCAGGAGTAAGACCGGATTGTTCGGGTTCTGTCTCGATAAACCTCTTGACGTAACTTGAAGCAAATGAAAGAGATGCCCGTCCCGGTGGGATGACCCAGAGCTTCCTGACGCCCTAGCCTACACTGCCGATGAGCGTGCCCCACGAGGCCTGGCGAGCTGGAGCGCTGGATGGATTCTGGGCGTTCAAGCGTCCAGCCCGACAGGTGCGACAGGAACCAAAAGTGGGTCACGCGGGAACATCATGTGGTGAAAATCCGATCGTGTGTTGCCAACGACTTGGCTGGCCATAGGAGTACTTGGCGAACTGGCGGATGAATGCCGGGAAACCGGGATATAACCGTATGAAGCACGGGCTGAGAACTTCAAGTGCCTTATCCGCAAGGGGCCGACGGAACTCATGGGACCGGTCATTCGTTATCTCTCTGCGGGCGAGATACGATGGAGTAACTTGAGGTGAAACCACGTGCCTCATGAAAGAAGGCGATCTCGGCGAAATGCGCCGTGTAGTCACGACGGCGGGTACGGCCTGCGCAGTAATTGCTAAGTCCGGTGTCGCCCCCTCCAAACCGGTGGTCGTTGCCGACGACTCGCTGCCGAGTCCCGGGGGAGTGGCGTCACCACCACGTTTGCACGGGCCGTTTCTCGGATGTATATCCTGTATGTACGTCGTTCCAGTCTCTTGCATCATCATGCGAAACCGTATCTTCCAAAAGTGGCACTCAGCTCGCCGTGCGCATTCCGAAGTAACTGGCGATCGCGGGTGTCGGAAGAGGTGACGAGATCGAGCGGGTGGGGCAAACGTCTGGTGCTGCGGCCCGCACAAAAGACGTCGCTGGCCGATCTGCCTGAGATTTTCGCGCCTTTCCGAAAGAAGCTTCATGCCGAGGGCGCGATTTCATGAAGCAGCGCTAGCGCGAATGGGACCTTGCCGAGACCTCTGCAAAAGGACTAGTTTTGGTCGGATGCTCGATACGAATAGTCTGGCAATCTACCGTGATGGCGCACAACCGCCGCAGGTGGTGGCACGATTCCAGCAGGCGAGATGCAGGCGTACATTGCCGATTATCGGTAGGATCACCGTACGCGGAGTAATGTGGCGACGGCAAAGTGCCTCGACGCGCTGTCAGGGCCGCTGACCGTGAACAGGCGCGGCGGGGTTGTCGACGCTTCACGCAGCGGGCTGTGCCTTGGCTCCGCTGGGTTCAGACGAGGCAGCCGCAGGAGCGTTTCGGCGCACTCGCTGCCAGTCGGTGCGCAGACCGAAAGCCGCCGTCGTGCGCTCGACCGACTGAATTGCCGACCTCTATGCGGTGAGCTGTCACGCATGTTTCTGGTCACGAACGAATAAAGCGGACTTCGCCGATTACCCCGGGCTGGTGGTGGAGAACTGGAACTCGCCGCCCCATGCTGGCACGCCGCTCTTTGAGCGCCGGCGGCTTCCTTGCGCTTTCGCTATATAGTATGCAATGCAAATTCACCGGTGACCGAACCTTGGAACTGATTCACGACTGTGTTTTCACCGAAGGCGCCACAGAGAAAAAGTCGCTGCGAAAAGCCTGCGCTGGCAATCCGAAGCCGGCCTGCCGCCGCCGAAGCGCGTGGTGGTGGCCGACGACACGCTGAGCGCCGACAGTGCCTTCCGCCTCGCGAGCGAGGGCACGGCGCTGTTGTGGCGCAGCGATTTCCAGAAACGCGCGGCAACTGCTGCAGGCGCTGGTGCGGCGGGTGGACCGCAAGCCGCGCAAGCCGGCGGCCACGATGCGCGACGCGTTCAATCAGCACCGGCTGGCACAGTCGCAGCGCGCCCGCACGCTGGGCATGCTGCTGATTCCGTTCGACGCCGGCCACGTCATTCCGCTGCGCCGCGCGCCCGATGTGGTGGAAGCGTGCACGCAGGCGCACGGCGAGGCGCGCGAAGGCTATGTGTGTTCGCTGCGCGAACTGCTGGGCGTGATCAGCGCCTACGAGTGGCGACGCAACGGCGTCGAGGTGCCGGCGCTCGAAAGCGCGCATCCATCCGCACTACGGCGTGTTTTCGCCGGTGCGCGGCGAATATGTCGATCTGGTGGCGAAGGCGCCGCTGCCGGCGGTGCTGAAGAAGGCGTCGCGCGCCTTCGACATCGGTACCGTACCGGCGTGCTGGCCGCTCTGCTGGCGAAGCGCGGCGTGGCGAAGGTGGTTGCCACCGATAGTGACGAGCGGGCGCTGGCCTGCGCGCGCGACAACGTCGCCCGCCTCGGGCTGGGCGCGCAGATCGACGTGCGCGCGGCCGACCTGTTCCCCGACGGCCGCGCGCCGCTCATCGTCTGCAACCCGCCCTGGCTGCCGGCGCGCCCGGCCTCGCCGCTGGAACACGCGGTGTACGACCCGACGCCGCATGCTGCGCGGCTTCTGTCGGGGCTGGCAGAACATCTGGGCCGGACGGCGAAGGCTGGCTCATCCTGTCGGACTTTGCCGACACCTCGGCCTGCGCACTGCCGACGAACTGCAGGGCTGGATCGACGACGCGGGTCTGAAGGTGCTCGGCCACCTCGACGCTCGCCCGCGCCATCCCAAGGCGAGCGACGAGTCCGACCCGCTGCATGCGGCGCGCTCGCAGGAAGTGACGAGGTTGTGGCGGCTGGGCGTCAAGGACGCGACCTGAGCGCCACGCAGCCGCCCCCGTCCGCCAAGGAGCAACCCGTTCGCGATCAGCGCGTCGATCACGCGACATCACGTAGTCGGAGGGTGAATCGCGAGCGGGCTCGCTCCTACAAGAAGACCGCGATGCCCTTGTAGGAGCGACCCCCGTCGCGATAGGCGCGTTGATCAAGCGCCGTCATGTATTCGGAGGACGGAATCGCGAGCGGGGCTCGCTCCTACAGAAGACCGCGATGCCCTTGTAGGAGCGACCCCCGGTCGCGATCGGCGCGTTGATCAAGCGCCGTCATGTATTCGGAGGATGGAATCGCGAGCAGGGCTCGCTCCTGCAGGAAAACCGCGATGCCCTTGTAGGAGCGACCCCCGGTCGCGATCGGCGCGTTGATCAAGCGCCGTCATGTATTCGGAGGATGGAATCGCGAGCAGGGCTCGCTCCTACAGAAGACCGCGACGCCCTTGTAGGAGCGACCCCCGTCGCGATCGGCGCGTTGATCAAGCGACATCACGTAGTCGGAGGGTGGAATCGCGAGCGGGGCTCGCTCCTACAGGGAACCGCGATGCCTTGTAGGAGCGACCCCCGGTCGCGATCGGCGCGTTGATCAAGCGCCGTCATGTATTCGGAGGACGGAATCGCGAGCAGGCTCGCTCCTACAGGGAACCGCGATGCCCTTGTAGGAGCGACCCCCGGTCGCGATCGGCGCGTTGATCAAGCGCCGTCATGTATTCGGAGGACGGAATCGCGAGCAGGGCTCGCTCCTACAAGGAAACCGCGATGCCCTTGTAGGAGCGACCCCCGGTCGCGATCGGCGGGTCGATCATGCGCCTTCGTATTCGTCGTCCGGATCGCCTGCAGCGCTCTTCAGCGGGTCGCCCACATGACGAGGCCGATCAGCACGACATTCCTGCGATGGCGGCGAACAGGCCGCCGAGCAGGAAGTGCTGCGGGCGAGGCCTTCGGTGGTGCGGTTGATCATGCGCGTGCGGCCGATGCCGGTGAAGGTCAGCAAGATGATCTTGAGGGCGCGCAGGCTGCCGCGCAGCAGCGGGACGGGGCTTGATCCATCGCCCGATTGTGCCTGACCGGCCCGCGTTTGCGCTGGCCGTCGGCAGGCCGGTGCGGCCGTGGCATGATGCGGCGATGACATCCGGAAACGAGGCGATGGACGACAGCCTGTCCCGCACTGATGCTCAGCAGCGCGCCGACGACATCCATGCTTTTCGCCGCGAACAGGCGCGGCTCGCGGCCGACGGGCTGGCGGCCGCCGATGCGGCGGCGATCCGCGCGCACCACGATGGGCTGCTGACGCGCCTCGCGGCGCGTCCGACGTCGACACCACACAGCGCGCGCGCCAGCTCACGCTCGGCCTGCGCATCGCCTCCTTCCTCGGCGCGCTGGCGCTGGGCGGCCAGCGTGTTCTTCCTGTTCCGCCAGTACTGGCCGCTGTTCTCCGAAACGGTGCAGGTGATCGTGCTGGCCGGCGCCTCGCTCGGCACGC
>WNGS01064735.1:0-11066 GCA_020271785.1 Procambarus virginalis
TTTGCAACAGCAACAACCCCAGCTCTCGATAGATGCACCCCATCCCGAGCATACATTTCATTTCTTCCATAGAAGTGTTCCCAGTTGTCTATATAAGATTGCATTAGATTTGCAATATCTTTCCAGCCTGCAATTGACACCAAGTGCCCTCGACATCCATTCATTTCCCACTCCCTTTCTTGGAAGAATGCCACATATGATCGGGATTCCTCCCTTGCTCCTAACTAATTCTATTGCTGTCTTGAATTTCAGTATAGTTCCTCACTTCTAACTCTCCCAACATCATTACCCCTACACTAATACAAATAATGGGTTTGCTCCCATTTCCCGTCATAATATCTTTCATGTTTCCAACAATATCACCAATTCCAGCTCCGGATAGCAAACTCTTAATCTGTTCCCCCTATCTCTGGCACAAAACGTTCTGTCTAAATACCTCACCTGGGAATCTCCCACAACCAAAACTCGCCTCGGTACCTCCTTAACTTTCTGAGCGCCCTGAGGGGCCCGCGCTTCGCCGCTCCTTGCTGATTTCTTTTCGGAGTGAACCGCTGGCTCACCACAGCACTCGTCCTCCAACACGGCAAATGAATTTGCCGTCTTTAGGGCGTCTGTAGGCGGCCTTGTCAAGGTCTTCTTAAGACCCCTGTCCCAACGACTCTCCACGACGAGGTCTTGTTTATCTTGGTCTTCTCCGCCTCCCCCCGACGCTTCAGCTGTCGCACCTCCTCTCGTAGGAATCCACCTCTGCTCTCAGAGCCCCAACCAAGTTCACCAATTCCTCCAGTAATCCCTCCATCACTGCTACAATAACGCCGCTACAATCGGAGCTCCAGCCAACACAAACCTCTCACTGTGACAGCACCTGACAGACTGATTAATTGATTAGTTTTTTATAATAAATTGATTAGTTCTTGACAATATATGATATCAGGTATTTAAAGCCAAAGAGTCATATTTATGCGTACATTTTCGAAATCAGGTAAATAAAATATTGGGATTGTTTCAAGAATTTTTATTCTAGAAAATTATTTTAAAATAATAACAACTCAGGCAACATCAAACAGGCTTCATATACACCTCATCCAGGTATCTCACGTCACTGCTCTTTAGGCGACCTATATATTAACCCGCAGACAAGAGAGCTGACAAGAGAGACAACAACAACAACAAAAGAGAGATAACTGATAACTTATTCATTTTCATTTTGGCGTGACATCTTTTACTGTCATAGTGACACTGTCCGAGACAATGGATACAATTCCTCAAGCTGATTATTTTCCTAGTCTTCCACTATCGATCTTAGCCGACGTAAGGACTCTAGGTGAAGATTTTTCTGCAGACCAAATTTTAGAATTCATTAACAGTCAAAAGACAGTCTTAATGTATTGCTAATAACAATTCAACGATGTTATGCGCTTGCAAATTTCAGCTTGGAATTTTAGGTGCATTAACTCTTTCCTTTCGTACGCCTTCAGTCGTGATGACGGGGCAATGGGAAGATGTCTTTGGGAAATTATTGACCTAGCACGATATTTTGATCCTGAAAATAGTACAAATTTTAATGCACTCGAGTCTACCACATTAAAACCCTGGATACTAAAATATTTACAGACCCGGAGTTGTGCCCTAACCCGTACCTGCGTCTGAAAATGGTTTACTTAATCTGCGTTTGGCCAAAGAATTTCTTGCAGGATGCCACCTCGGGAATGCAGGCAGCTGCAGGACTATTAATCAACAGAAAATATATGGATTTCGATCATCTTATTCCAGAGGGCGATCGTATAACAATACCTATAAGCCTTATGCTTATGTAATGTGCCTTGATCAATATGGCCACCTTGCTGCTATTGGTGCTGCAGCCGCAGATCAAATAAGGAGACTTAATGTAGGACCAGAAGTATCATTACTCTACAATCTAGTGCAGGTTTTAAAGCAAATGGCAGAGGCATCCCTAAATTTAAGCAAAATTGATGGTTTATATATGTCCGAGAAGACTTTAAATTTGTATTTAGCGTTTTTGGATTTACGGAAACTCAGGAAGGCTTATGGAACTCCTGGCCTTGTTAAGGTCGCTGCAGATACCCTAGTCACTATCACGGTTTCAATTGTTACAATTTGCTCGAACTTACAAGATAACAAAGGAAGCAGATACATGACGCTTGTGTCTCGCTTAGACAATTGTTACAAAAACATATGTGAAAACAAAAAATTTAGATCAGTGTCTCAGGTTCTGCGGCTTGATCACGCACAGTGTCTGTCTTCCCTTAGCAAGAAGGCAGCAGATTCCGGATTTTCTTTCATCATTTCCCAGTACCAAGTCAGGAATCATCCGAGGAGATCCCGCAAGAGTTCAGAGACAGCGTGACGCAGGCGGTGATGGAGGCGCCGGTACTGCTGCACTCGTCCAAGATGGTGATAGACGAGTCGACGCTGCTTCGCCTGCTGCTGGAGTCCCCCTCGGACCCCTTCACGCGGCGCCCTCTGGACCATGGCTCGTATAGTCGCCTTCCCGAACTCCAGGCGGACATTCTTGCATGGAAGAAAATACGAAAGTTTTGGAGTAATATAATTGATGGAAAAATCAACAAAGGATGAAAATGTTCAAGATGTTTGCGAACGCCGCACCGTTTGCAGCTTTATTCGGACATGTTAATTAAGTTTACTGAAATAATGAATTTAACTCTGCAAGAAATTACTCTGGTCTATTTTTAATATATTCAAGTTTTGTCACACATTTGAATAAGTTGTTTATTTTTCTTTTAACCAAAATAATATATACAAATATTTATTTAATAATAAAAAATAATAATAAAAGCAGCAATTTATTAACAGCCTATTCTCAACTATTTATCATAATTTTATATCCATTAGTCATGAAAATATCTACCAGAATCATTGAGGAAATTTGTAAAACAAGTAAAAATAGGATTCTGAGAACGATATACTGGGAATTATACCTTGCTTTATTACAGATTCTAATCATTGTCATGCTGAAATGTTATTAAAACTAGAAAGATACGTGTGGAACATATATTCATTCTATACTCATAAATTAATATATGTAATAAACTTTAAAAAATCAACCATTACAATTAGGTATATTTTATATTGATCACTGGTAACCTGATAAACCTAAAGTTCCTAGCTTTCTCAACCATATGAACTCCTGCATGCTAATTCCCATAATCACCAAACCACCCAGAATTGCTGTAATTTCCCTTTGACATGAAGCAACTTTATTCGTATACACGTAAATGAGAGACTGAACTCGATAAAATCTTAATATAATAGAAAAACAATAATATCAATCATCTTGTGCAAAACATTTTCTTCACAAAACCTGAACGTCTTTTCGTCCAGGACGGACGAACGTCGTCGTCCCTTCACTTTCTAGTGTTTGATATATATGAAATATGTTGAACAGACCACACACTAAATATGAGGAATGGGACTCATTAGTGAGCATTCTGCATCTACACCGCCACCAAGATAATGTTAATAAACCAAGATTAAAACCAGTGCACTAAATTCAAAAATAAAAAACATAAAATGGGGAGGAGATTCCTCCTTTTTCCCTTTTATCTATCGCTTCTGTTTTAGTGCACTGGTTTTAGTCTTGTTTTATTACATTGTCTTGGAGGCGGACGTATATGCAGAATGCTCACTAGTGAGTCCCATTCCTCAACGGCTTTTCTAATCATTGTAGTCGCGGTGGAATGTGCATCTAATGCAGCTGCTGTCGTTGGATTATTGTTGAGTTTGATGCACTGGGCTTCAGCAGCTTCACATTCCAGTAAGTAATGCAATAGTGGCGCCTCTGCTTCTGTTTCACAGAAGTGACACTCCTTAACTATTGGGTTCATTACCTCCCAGCAGCACTTGTAACCAAGTCTGAGTCTGTGTATGGCTACTGCAATGTCTCTGGATATCTTTTTGCCAGGCTTGAAAGAGTAACCATGGGTTGTTCGTACCATATCGCAGTGGATCTTCCTACCGCTACTTTAGCTCTGTGACGACTTTTGATAGTTGAGAATATTTTCTTCTTGATTTGCTCCTTAATCTGTGAGAAACTTGGAGGTATTTGAACCTGTACAACAGGTAGAGCAGTGGCAGTTTGAGTGTGCCTTTTCATTACCATCTATGCCAATGTGAGTTGGTATCCAATTTAGGGTGAGTGACAGCTCTTCTATAGGGCTTCCTTTCCTATATGTTGAATTTCTGTGAGGAGTTGTATATTATCTCTGTGCTGACTGGATAACAATGCCTGGAGCGAAGATTTAGAGTCGGTATGAATGATCACATGTAAATTATTCTCAATTGTATAGTTTATTGCCTCCTTCAGGGCATATAATTCTGTTTGCAATGTTGAGCACCCACTATTCATGCTCCAGTAAGCTTCATGGTTGGTAGTGTAAACTGTTGCCCCAGCAGAACCTCTTTCTTGATCAACTGATCCGTCTGTGAAGATATGAGTCGTTGTAGATCTTGAGATGGTTTCCATTTGTCGTTCTATTACTTGAGCCTCTGCGGGTCACATGCTGATTTTTTAACTGGTAATCTTTCAATGATTATCTTTAGATTCGATTCGTCCCATGGAGGAGGCTGCCGAAAGTGTTGATATGGTCTATCTTCCCCTTTGTTTTTATGGTCCATTTCAGGTCCACTTTCTCTAAAATCTTGACCAGATTATCCATCTATGAGCTTCTTCTATATTGAATGTTTTTCTGAAAGGATCTCTGTATTCTGTCTTTGATTGACAGTCTGGCGGTTGTTCCAATAAGTTTTGCTGCTATGGTGGCTATCCTTTGTTTCATCCTGTTTTCTAATGCTGGCAAATTGGTTTCCATTCTAAGGTTCTCTCTACGCGTCCATATAGGTGCTCCCAGCATTATTCTCAGAGCATAATTTTGAGACACTTCCAGTTTCTCCCATTGGTTATCACTGAGGGATGTAAGTGCAGGGGGCAGCATAGTCAATGAGTGACCTAACTGCTTGAACGTAGTACATTTTGAGTACTGGAAGAGATGCACCCTCTCTAAGATTGGTCAGGGAGCTCAAAGCTGAGTTTCTGGCATTACAGCGTTGCCGAAGATATTCAATTTCTTGAGTGAATTTCAACTGGTTGTCTATTATGACTCCTAGGTATTGAAAGAGGTAACCCACTCAATTTCATTTCCTTGTATTGCGAGTCTGAATTCTTGAGTTCTCATTTTAACGCCATAGCTTTTGTTTTATTGCTGTTTATTTTCACTGCTATGCGTTCCGCTTCCCTGCTGATAATATCTAGACATTTTTGTGCATGGTTCCTTGCGCCTTTGCCATTGATGATGACCACAAAGTCGTCTGCGTAGTTAAAAAGTTTGACTTTTGGTAGCTTGACCTTCATGAATTGTTTCATGAGACAGTTGAAGAGGAAGGGGCTTAGTATTCCTCCCTGCGGAGTTCCATTTTCCAGCCTCTTTGAGGTCGATGTTTTTCCTTGGAATTTGACTTTAGCTTCTCAGTTAAGCAGGCTTCCTTTGGCAAAAGCAAGAGCGTGTCCTTTGATTTCCTTATTCACAAGGCAGCACAGTGTAGATGGAGCACTGGCTAACTTGAAGGCTTTTTCAAGGTCTAAAAAAATAAGGATTCCAGGTTTGTCATTGATTTGATCCAGGAGGGAGGTAAGGCAATCTGTGGTACCAACACCTTTTCTGTAAGCAAACATATTTTTGTGTAGTGGATTGGCTTCCCATTCAATTCGATTAAGGGCCATTCTTTCTGCAGTTTTTGCCACACAGCTTGTTAATGAGATGGGTCTTGGATTTTCTGGGTCTTAGGTTTTGGAATGGGAACTATAATTACACTGTTATAAGAGAGTGGTCGAGTTCTTGTCACCCATACTATGTTGATGAGACTCAAGAAGACTTCTTCACATTTTTCTCCAAGCTTGGCTAGCATGTTGTAAGTGATTTTGTCTTCGCCTGGAGCTGTATTTTTAGTTTTCTTTGTAGCACTTCTGAGTTCTTTCAGATTGAAAGGCTGGTCTAGTTCGCCAGGTAAGGCTAAAGCATCATCTATTTTTTTCCGTCTTGCTGCTTGAAGTCTTTGTTGGTGAGTCAGAGTTGCTTGAGGAAGTGAGTGGAACTGGCTCTTGAAGCAAATAGATTTGCTAACCTTTCTGCTTCTTGCTCTGGATGAACATGATGCGGCGATGAACACGATTTGCGGCGATAGAAGGAGGCGATTTTCCTTTGGCCTTGTTGATCTGCCTCCAGATGTCGCCCAAGGACGTATGCTGATTTAGCTTGGCACACCACTCGAGCCATTTTTCTTCTCTGATTTTTTCTTTTTTCTTCATGCACATGATCTCGGACAGCTCTAAGAAGTCCTAGTTTAGCTTCGGTTCTATCTCTTCTGAAATTCTTTCGTGCACGATTTAGTCTGTTATGTAGCTCTTTGATCCTATCACAGTAATACCAATGGTCCTTATGTTGTTGGGTAATTGTTTTCCTCTTGGGGATGGCGTGATTTGCTGCTCTATGTATTGCATTTACTAAATCTTTTTCCATTTCTTCGGTGTTGTCAGGACGAGTGTAGTTTTGATGCCAAGTTTCGAGAGCTTCCTGAAACTTCGTCCAATCTGCTTTGATAAAGTCCCATCCGGGCTCGGGAGCTGGAGGTCTAGGAGGTAGTGCTATATTAATAACTGTTTTTGTAGCCCAAGTGGTCACTGGTCAGAACATGATCAACTGACCAATGACACAACTCATAAATACTGGTGGAAACAAACGTGAGATCCAGCTTTCTCCCACCAGTGTGGGTTGGTTCCGTCGAATTAAGCAGACTGATTTCCGGCACTTCATCCAAAAGGTGTTCAATATGTCTTCCGTTGGCGTCGGTTCTTGGTGAATCAAGTAGTAATTTACTATGAGCGTTGAAGTCGCCAGAGATGATAGTAGGTGTAGTGACTGCTATTTCAAAGATTGCTGAGAGATCGATGTCGCGTTCTCTATGGCTCTTATATACATTGAAGATGAACAGCAGTTCCTCACAGTGAGATTAACTCCCTTATTTTCGACGTTCTCGCCACATTTGGGCAGGTCTATGGCTTGGTATTACCGTGGCATTGATATGATTTCTTACTAGAATTGAAATGCCTCTGGTGCCACCTTGTGCTATAGGGCAGTGGAAACCTTGATATCCTGGGATATTGATATTTCTTTCAGTCCTGGTGAGTGTTTCTTGAAGTAGAACAATATCAATGCTGTCCTTGAGAAGCACTGCTCTTAGTGTTTGTGCTTTGTTTTTGAATCCTTGAATATTCCATTGTATAATTTTGAGATTGTCCATTATTCCGTTATAGTGGAATCATTGAGTCCATTTTTTTACAGTGGTGATTTTCCCGACGGCAGTTCTGTGGGTAGCCTGAGGCGCCCTGAGTGTCGCCGCCCCATTGAGAAGCGCCCTGCAGAAGACCCTTTTGTGGTAAGCACAATTTTAACCAGTTTACAGTGATTGCCTATAGTTGATCGTGTGCCCAGCGATCGTAGCAAATGTTTAGTGATATATTAGGGATATTTTATTAAGGCAGAAGGCCTAAAATAAGAGAGTAAAGATGGAGGGCAGAGCGACGTCCGTCCACTCCGACCGTGTTATAAATAAGTTTACTTGTTATGGGGGTATAGGGTATTAATGAGAAGGGCCAACAGCTAGAATCAAGATGTATCAAAATTAGTAGAATAAATAGGCCCAGCCCCCACGGAACATAGGTTCCTGTTAATGCTTCAAGGTTTTAGAAACAGATCTGCTGTCTAGGATACAATCACCTACACCACTACAATGGGATTAATGGATACACCTCAAAAACTAACTTATTTATTAAACCCTCAAACAACCCCCCATATACATAACTATCATAACAATAACTGCTTTACCACACTATCTTATGTTAACTACCTTGGTCCACATAGACAGGATACAAGGCATACACTTGGGACAAGCTAGGGTAAAGTCTACTTGAAAAGAACTCGAAGGCTTGAAGCAGCCTGGGGTAGTTAAGCCCCACGTGGTACCCTAATCACAACACAAACACTTAGGGATGCCCAAAACACTGGCTTATACTATACACTACCTATACATAACCCACACGCCTAGCTAGTAGCACGGTTACACAGGGTTATACTTAACTTAGCAATTCACGGTAGACTAAGGTAAGGGAAAGGGAGAAGGAGGAGGAGAATGGAGGCAGAGCCACACAGGGAAGATGTTTCTACAAGCACAGTCCGACCAGAGAAGAAAGAGAAACAGCCTCTGTGCTCCCTCACACTGATCGCTGCCGGTCGGATACTTAGCTAATCGTACAGTAGCCATCAATCCAAGTTTACTCAGACCTACTTTACTAGTTACTTAACTCATTTCTAAACATAGCTGATAACTAGTTCACTATTTAATCAACAACAAGCTCAGAGTCTGAATGCTCTGTGAGAAACAATATTCGTCTTACGTCTGGCAAGGAAGAAAGGAACAAAGCGCATCCGCACTCCTATCAAATAATGTAAAGTAATTATTTAGAGCTCAATTTGACCTCTGGTTTCCATCTAAGGAACCCAGGGTCGAAACACTCCTCCCCCCTTCAGAGAAAGAAATGTAGATACTAGAATAGTAGCCATACCGTAGTCATAGTCAAAAGAAAATCAACCAAAAACAAAAATTTCTCTGCAAGAAAAAGCACAAAGGAATTCTCTGAAAGAAAAAGCACACAAAAAAATCTGAAACGAAAAGTATACACAAAAAGGAATTCTCTGAAAGAAAAAGCACATACATAAAAAAATATAGGGAAGTAAATAAATTTGACACGGAATATTTAATGTCACAGGAGAACCTAAAAAAAATAACTAAAGCATGACAGTTGGCTTCCTGTGGCTCAGATGACTGTTACTCAGGTAACCGGGACAGCACATCGGCTATCACCTTGAGCTGGCCCGATAGGTGGATAATGGAAAGATTGAAGTCCTGCAGGTACAATGCCCACCTGAGGATGCGTTTATTTTTGCCTTCATCTGGAGTATAAACACCAGTGGGTTATGGTCCGTGTACACTTCCACTATATTACCTGTTAGATATACTTCAATTTTTTACATGCTAACACTAGTGCCAACGCTTCTTTTTCTACCACTGATGAATTGTGTTGTGCCTTGCCAAATTTCACAGAGTAATAGTATACTGGGTGGTCCACATTATCATCCCCAGTTTGCAACAATACTGCACCAGCACCCGAGTCAGATGCGTCAACGTGAATTTTAACTGGCCATGTCCTGGACATGGCCAGTCTCTGAAAATCGTTGAAAAACCTTTCAAAGTCTGACTCTGAAAATTCAGGCAAGTTATGCTTTTTATTATTATGCCAGGTGTTTGAATCCCCGGCAGGTGGTGGTACATTGGCATTGCCTCTAATTTTTGCCTCCTCAGTTTTGAGCCTTTGTTCCTCTACCCTAGCATTTTGTTCTGCCACTCTTGCCTCTTGTTCGACGAGTTTTAATCGGCCAGCTGTAATTCAAATTCTATCCTGCTAGATTTGCTTTCAGCTGGACTGGCCTGGCATAAAATAGTACCAAATATGCCTTGGTCTATGCAATTCTGTAAAATTTCATTGGTTATGACACACTTTTTATTAGTTTCATTTAAATCGAGGATTGTATTGCCTAACAACACTAAATTAGCTTTGGTAAGCTTCTTGATCTCTACCACTGAAGGTGCCTTTGCCAGTTCCTGCAATTTAGCCTCCATCACTAATTATTTTAGCTCCTAGCCAAAGAAAAAATTAAAAAAAAAAAATTGGAAAAAACCGAAGATTTGCCTATTTTTAGGACAGCAAAGGACAAGGGACAAATCCTCTGTCCTTTGCGACACTCCAGGACGATGACTACAAATGAAATTCTTAGACACATCCTTTGCTTCCTTTTGGGGGTAGACACCTTGTTTCATCTGCCTTAGCTCCTCCCACTGCGAATCCAATTATGTTCTCAGAGCTCTACATAGATTCCCCAGTTCCCTCACTATACCTTCCATTATTACTATGATAGTTTGTTCGGAGCTCCAGGTAACACACCCTCTCACTGTGACTGAATGTGCCTGGCTTAATTAAAAACAAAAATTAATTATCAGGAGAGAAAGAGCCAAACCACTACAACTATAGCACTTGAAAAGGGGCAACATGAGGTTTTGGGATGGAACGGCGTGTTGGCAGGGTCCCCACCTCTGGTGAGGAGAGAGGGGGATTCCCTGCGGGAGTAGCTATGACAGATGAAGGAACTGAAGCATGAAACAATGTCAAGAGGAAGGGAAGGGTGAGAGCAGCAGTAGAAAGTCTTCGTCTTAGAATGTCGTAGACTAAATAATATCATATTAGATGGCCTTGTCAGAGTCTTAAGAAGACTCTGACAAGGCCGTCTACAGATGTCCTAAGGACTTTTAACTCATTCGCCGTGTTGGAAGACGAGTACTGCAGGGAGCCTGCAGTTTGCTAAAAAAGGAAGGCAATAAAGGGAGCACAGGTCCCCCAAGGAGGTCAGAAAGTACAGGAAGTACCAAAACGAATTTTGGTTGTGGGAGAATCCCAGGCGAGGCATTTGAGTAGAAGTTTTTGTGCCAGAGATAGGGGGGAAAAGGTTAAGAGTTTGCTATCCGGGAGCTGGAATTGGTGATATTGTTAACAATATGAATGATATTATGGGAACGAACGGTAATGGGAACAAATTCGTTATTTGTATCAATGCCTGTGGAAATGATGTAGGACAAGCTAGGAGTGAGACATTGATACAGAGGTCTAAAACAAAAAAAGTCACAGGAACACCGTATACCATGCAAATGAATAGATCGAATATAATGACTCGAAATAAAAACAATGGATTTGAAGAATCTTATAGGTAGAAGGTTGGGAGAGGTTATATTAGCTGGAGCTCCGACTGTAGTAATATTATTATAGCAAAATTTGAAGGATTAGTGAAAGAATGATGAATCTAGTTGGAACTCTGAGAGCAGAGATAGATTTCTACGGGAAGAGGTACGTCAGCTGAAACAAC
>WNGS01064736.1:0-10593 GCA_020271785.1 Procambarus virginalis
CCAGATGCGGAAAAGAGCTCGGAGGCAGCAGCGCCTGAGCAGAGCGCGGAGTCGGGGACGCCTGAGCAGAGCGCGGAGTCGGGGACGCCTGAGCAGAGCGCGGAGTCAGGGACGCCTGAGCAGAGCGCGGAGTCGGGGACGCCTGAGCAGAGCGTGGAGTCGGGGACGCCTGAGCAGAGCGCGGAGTCGGGGACGCCTGAGCAGAGCTCGGTGTCACAGGCCCAAGAGCAGAGCACAGTGTCGAGGACGCCGCAGCAGAGTGCGGTCCCTGGCAAGGGAAACAAACAAACCAAGGCCCCAAAATCTGTTGGTATTACAAATGGACAACCTGTAAGCATGGGGAATCGGGAAGAACAAATGGAACATGTAAGTACGATCACCTAGAAAGTGCAGAAACCTTCTCAATACAGGTAAATGTACCAAAAGCTGTGAATTATTTCACCCGGAAATTTGCAAGAACTCTTTGGACAGGAAAGAGTGCTTCAATGCCGAATGTCCAGCTTTTCATATAAGAGGTACCAGGCAAATAACCGACAGACCGACACTATGAAAACCCACTACCCCATCGACTGGGATGATTTTTTAGCAAGAGGAGGAGGAGAAGAATGGCTAAAAATAACCAGACTCTACCACCAACGCGGTCAAATGCTAGAGAGGACGCAAACACAGTGGCCCCTTACCAGAGCCTCAGATATTAACACCAAGTAAAGCATCCAGCACTTCCACCAACACGATAACATCATTTATATTTGCCAACATCCAGGGTATAAAAACACGCAAATCCAACAAAGTTCATTTTATAGATGGTCTTCTTCATGAGGCAAATGCAGTGTTTGCAGCCCTAACGGAAACTCATACAAAGGACTACCTTGATGGTGATATGGATCTCAGAGTACAATCTTTTCAGATGTGATAGGAAACACCGGCTTCAGGGTGGGGTCAGCCTCTACATCAAAGACACACTCATCTGTACTGAGCTGCTAAACACCTCAAATAATATGGTGGAAGTGCTGATAATCAAAATAGAGATCCTAAATATAGTTATTGTCCTTGTATATACGTCACCAGAGGCAAACCCTCAGCAGTTTAAAGACCAACTAATGAAAATAGAACACTGCTTGGAAAACCTCACAAATCCAGCCCCAAACATCATCCTGCTTGAGGACTTCACCTACGGCACCTGAAATGGAAGCACCTGGCTAATACAGTAATATCAGAAAGAATACCAGGAAGTAGCCTAAATGAACAGGCACATGCAAATGACCTGCTATGGATGTGCGACAGGTTTGCCTGAAACCAGCAAATAGTAAAACCAACTAGGAAGGAGAACACGCTGGACCTCATTTTCACTAGTAATGATGAATTGATCAGGAACATAATGATTACAAATACCTGTTACTCAGATCACAACTTAATTGAATTTCTGACAACCATGGGGAAGACCTTCAAAACCAGTCCAGATTCCCGGTGGAGGAGATTTCAGCAAATTCAACTTCAATAATAAACAGATAAACTGGGAAGAACTGCTAGAAAATGCAAACCTGAACCAGTGCCTGGAAAAAATAAGCTCAGCAGCACTAGAAATACGTTCAAACCGTATATTCCTATGAAAAAGAGAAAGAGATGCAGATTGGAACGGGAACGTCGTTCCCTATATAGGCGAAGAAAACGAATCGCGGAACAGCTTGAGAGTCGCACCCCATCTCAAGAACGGCGAAGAAGGTTAGGTAGAGAAATAGAAACAATTGAACTCAAGCTATAAGAATCATACAAAACCCAGGAGAGGCAAAGAGAGCAAAAGGCCATCAGTGAAATAGAGAGAAATCCGAAATATTTTTTCACCTATGCAAAATCAAGATCAGAAACCACATCTAGTATTGGGCCCCTGCGAAAGGGAGATGGAACTTTCACCGATGACAACAAAGAAATGAGCGAGTTACTGAGGAAGCAGTACGACTCTGTTTTCAGCGAGCCATTAAACGCACTAAAGATTGATAACCCAAATGAATTTTTCATGGATATGATACCAACATCAAATCACACATCAACCGTCACCCTATCCCCACTGGATTTTGAAGAAGCCATAAACAGTATGCTTATGCACTCTGCACCAGGCCCGGATTCTTGAAACTCCATATTCATCAAGAACTGTAAAAAAACACTATCGCAGGCCCTTTACATTCTGTGGAGACGAAGCCTACATGCTGGCGTTATCCCTGACATACTAAAAACAGCAGAGATAACACCACTCCGTAAAGGAGGAAATAAGGCAGAGGCAAAAAATTACAGACCGATAGCACTAACATCGTACATCATAAAAATTTTTGGGAGAGTGCTAAGAAGTATGATTACAAAATACATGGAATCACAGCATCTCCATAACCCCGGACAACATGGTTTCAGAACAGGGCGCTCTTGCCTGTCGCAGTTGCTGGACCACTATGATATGGCATTAGATGCTATGGAAGACAAACAAAACGCTGATGTAATTTACACAGATATCGCAAAAGCTTTTGATAAATGTGACCATGGTGTTATTGCTCATAACATGCGTTCAAAGGAATTACCGGAAAAATGGGCAGATGGATCCACAATTTCCTGACTAACAGAACCCAATGTGTAATAGTCAACAAAATAAAATCCAGCCCATCATCCGTGAAGAGCTCAGTCCCCCAGGGTACTGTGCTTGCTCCAGTACGTTTTCTCATCCTCATATCGGACATAGACAAGAGCACAACCTATAGCACGGTATCATCCTTTGCAGATGACACCATGATCTTCATGAGAGTAGGCAACATAGAGGACACGGCAAACCTCCAATCAGATGTAGATCAGGTCTTTCTATTAACCTGATCTGAGGGAGCCGGTCGGCCCAGCGGACAGCACGCTGGACTTGTGATCCTGTGGTCCTGGGGTCCATCGCAGGCGCCGGCGAGAAACAATGGGCAGAGTTTCTTTCACCCTATGCCCCTGTTACCTAGCAGTAAAATAGGTACCTGGGTGTTAGTCAGCTGTCACGGGCTGCTTCCTGGGGGTGGAGGCCTGGTCGAGGACCGGGCCGTGGGGATACCTTACCTTGAGGATACCTTGAGGTGCTTCCGGGGCTTATCGTCCCCGCGGCCCGGTCATCGACCAGGCCTCCTGGTTGCTGGACTGATCAACCAGGCTGTTGGACGCGGCTGCTCGCAGCCTGACGTATGAGTCACAGCCTGGTTGATCAGGTATCCTTTGGAGGTGCTTATCCAGTTCTCTCTTGAACACTGTGAGGGGTTTGCCAGTTATGTCCCTTATGTGTAGTGGAAGCGTGTTGAACAGTCTCGGGCCTCTGATGTTGATAGAGTTCTCTCTCAGAGTACCAGTTGCACCTCTGCTTTTCAACGGGGGTATTCTGCACATCCTGCCATGTCTTCTGGTCTCATGTGATGTTATTTCTGTGTGCAGGTTTGGGACCAGCCCCTCTAATATTTTCCACGTGTAAATTATTATGTATCTCTCCCGCCTGCGCTCAAGGGAATACAGATTTAGGCTCTTTAGTCGGTCCCAATAGTTTAGATGTTTTACCGAGTGGATTCTAGCAGTAAAGGATCTCTGCACGCTCTCCAGGTCAGCAATTTCACCAGCAGTGAAAGGGGCTGTCATTGTGCAGCAGTACTCCACTCTAGAGAGCACAAGCGTTTTGAAAAGTGTCATCATCGGTATAGCATCTCTAGTGTGAAAAGTTCTTGTTATCCAACCTGTCATTTTTCTTGCAGTTGTGACGGCTACTTTATTGTGTTCTTTAAAGGTAAGGTCTTCCGACATGAGTACACCCAGATCCTTTACATTGCCTTTTCGTTCTATGTTATGATTTGCCTGAGTTTTGTACGTGGTTTCCGTTTTTATATTTTCATTTTTTCCATAGCGCATGAGCTGGAACTTGTCTTCGTTAAACACCATATTATTTTCTGTAGCCCATAGAAAGACCTGATCTACATCTGACTGGAGGTTCGCCGTGTCCTCTATGTTGCCTACTCTCATGAAGATCCTAGTGTCATCTGCAAAGGATGATACAGTGCTATAGGTTGTGCTTGTCTATGTCCGATATGAGGATGAGAAAAAGTACTGGAGCAAGCACAGTACCCTGGGGGACTGAGCTCTTAACGGTTGACGGGTTGGATTTTATTTTGTTGACTATTACACATTGGGTTCTGTTGGTCAGGAAATTGTAGATCCATCTGCCTACTTTTCCGGTAATTCCTTTTGAGCGCATTTTATGGGCAATAACACCATGGTCACATTTATCAAAAGCTTTTGCGAAATCTGTGTAAATTACATCAGCGTTTTGTTTGTCTTCCATAGCATCTAATGCCATATCATAGTGGTCCAGCAACTGCGACAGGCAAGAGCGCCCTGTTCTGAAACCATGTTGTCCGGGGTTATGGAGATGCTGTGATTCCATGTATTTTGTGATCTTACTTCTTAGCACTCTCTCAAAAATTTTTATGATGTGCGATGTTAGTGCTATCGGTCTGTAATTTTTTGCCTCTGCCTTATTTCCTCCTTTATGAAGTGGTGCTATCTCTGCTGTTTTTAGTATATCAGGAATAACGCCAGTATCTAGGCTTTGTCTCCACAGAATGTGAAGGGCCTGCGATAGTGGTTTTTTACAGTTCTTGATGAATATGGAGTTCCAAGAATCCGGGCCTGGTGCGGAGTGCATAGGCATACTGTTTATGGCTTCTTCAAAATCCAGTGGGGATAGGGTGACGTCTGATATATGATTTGATGTTGGTATCATATCCATGAAAAATTCATTTGGGTTATCGATCTTTAGTGCGTTTAATGGCTCGCTGAAGACAGAGTCGTATTGCTTCCTCAGTAGCTCGCTCATTTCTTTGTTGTCATCGGTGAAAGTTCCATCTTCCTTTCGCAGGGGCCCGATACTAGATGTGGTTTTTGATCTTGATTTTGCATAGGAGAAAAAATATTTCGGGTTTCTCTCTATTTCACTGATGGCCTTTTGCTCTCTTTCCCTCTCCTGCGTTTTGTATGATTCTTGTAGCTTGAGTTCAATTTTTCCTATTTCGCTACCTAACCTTCTTCGCCGTTCCTGAGATAGGGTGCGACTCTCAAGTTGTACCGCGATTCGTTTTCTTCGCCTATATAGGGAACGACGTTCTCGTTCCAATCTGCATCTCTTCCTCTTTTTCTTAGGGGGATGCGGTTTGTACATATTTCTAGTGCTACTGAGCTTATTTTTTCCAGGCACTGGTTCAGGTTCGCATTTCCTAGCTGTTCTTCCCAGTTTATTTCTGTGAAGTCCTGGTTTATTTGCTCCCAGTTTATCTGTTTATTATTGAAGTTGAATTTGCTGAAATCTCCTCCACCGGGAATCTGGACTGGTTTTGAAGGTCTATTCCCCATGGTTGTCATAACTTCAATTAAGTTGTGATCTGAGTAACAGGTATTTGTAATCATTATGTTCCTGATCAATTCATCATTATTAGTGAAAATGAGGTCCAGCGTGTTCTCCTTCCTGGTTGGTTCTACTATTTGCTGGTTTAAGGCAAACCTGTCGCACATCCGTAGCAGGTCATTTGCATGTGCCTGTTCATTAAGGCTACTTCCTGGTATTCTTTCTGATATTACTGTATTAGCCAGGTGCTTCCATTTCAGGTGCCGTAGGTTGAAGTCCCCAAGCAGGATGATGTTCGGAGCTGGATTTGTGAGGTTTTCCAAGCAGTGTTCTACTTTCATTAGTTGGTCTTTAAACTGCTGAGGGTTTGCCTCCGGTGACTTATATACAAGGACAATAACTACATTTATAATCTCTATTTTGATTATCAGCACTTCCACCATATCATTTGAGGTGTTTAGCAGCTCAGTACAGATGAGTGTGTCTTTGATGTATAGGCTGACCCCACCCTGAAGCCGGTGTTTCCTATCACATCTGAAAAGATTGTACTCTGAGATCCATATTTCACCATCATGGTAGTCCTTTGTGTGGGTTTCTGTTAGGGCTGCAAACACTGCATTTGCCTCATGAAGGAGACCATCTATAAAGTGAACTTTGTTGGATTTGCGTGTTTTTATACCTTGAATGTTGGCAAATATAAATGATGTTATCGTGGTAGTGGAAGTGCTGGATGCCTTACTTGGTGTTAATATCTGAGGCTCTGGTAAGGGGGCCACTGTGTTTGCGTCCAGGGTGTGTTGTTTTCGAAGTGATTCGTCCAGTTTCGGTAGTGGGGCGAGTGTTGTGTGGTGTAGTACCTGTGTGTTTGTTGGTAATGTGTATTCCAGACTTGTGGGTATCTCCCTTCCCCTCTGTAATCCTGTGGTGGTTCCATCTGACTGTTCCTCTCTCTTATATTTTCTGCTCTGTTTCTGCCTTCCTCTAAAAAATTGCCAGTAGTGTCATACTGATCTTCCCGTCTATAACGTTGTGTACCTCTCACGTGGAATTCCGGACACTGAAGATTGTAGCATTTTTTGTCCCTAATTGAAAATTGACATAATTTGGGGTGGAAGTATCTACACCCTGTTCCAAAACGGCATGTACCCCTCGCCAACATGTTCCTGCATTTTCGAGGATGCAGAAAATGGCATTTTGTTCCTAATTTTCCATATTTGCATATTCCTTTAGCGTAGAATTTGCAAATGTGTTCCGGTTTTGCGTTTTTCAAGGTATTTATATCTGTGTCTGTCTTGTCTACCTCTTTATTGGAGCCATCTCCGCTTTTCGTCCCAATTCCTTCATTTATGCACTCTGTCTCACTGTTGCTCACATCGTTTATATTACCTGACTCTGCAATATTGCTGCTATTATGTACTACAATACCCTCTTCCTCCACATTACTGCTGCGGTTCTCTAAACTATCTGTTCCTGGGTTTTGGTCGTTAACCAATGTTGTCTTTTCCCAGTCTGCATATATCACTGGTAGCTTGTCTGTGAATGGTAATCTCTGTGACTCGGGAATGTTTTTCATCAGTTTAGTTATGTTCTCTAACATTAATCTGTCATCTTTGCAGACCCAGTAAATTCCTTGCCTTTTTGTGCATCCTGGAGATACTTCTGTACAGCCCAGGTGAAATCTCATGTTACAGATGCAACACGTTACGCCTACATTACGTTTTCCCAGTACTCCCGAGCACTCGCCACACCTCTCCATTGTCTGATGTATTGTGTTGTATTTGTGGTTTACTGTGTGGATCACTTGTTGATGTCAGTCCTTTTAACTCTTTATAAAGTTATATGTATATTTTTATATATTTAATATTTATAATACTATATGTATACCGTATATTTGTAATATTATGTATGTTATTTTGTTCAAACTTTATGGCAGGTACTTAGCGTAGGGTAGCGAAGCTGGTCCCCGGTGCGGTACAGGTGACCTCTTGTCGTCCCAGGTTGATGTCACCAGTTTCCAGTTACTCGATTTATGACACTGATTTATTCTTTGCTTGTATTCTTACAAGGGATTTTCCGCCTAATTTCCGGCTTGCAATGGTATTCACTCACTTTATTGCTAATTATTAGATTCACATTTCCATAGTACACTATATGATTTCCGTATTTTATCCCTGTGGGACGTGCCCTGGGGTAGGCCTCGCGTGGCTTGTGGAAACAGCCTACTGATGCCGCCTCTTGCCACTATTCTATATTTCTAGCATTCTATATTTATAATATTCTATGCACGATTTTCCTTCACTTCCAACTTATATGTTGTTGTGGTACCCGTTCCACTTCACTGTTCCACGAATCACCGTTCACTATTTTTTTTCCTCATACACGCACGTACACAAAGCCTCATGCACTGGCCCACACGTGGTCTCCCGTTTATTATCTATTTAACACAAAGTTCCATTGATAATGACTGTTTTCAAATTTTCCAGCGGGTCACTATGCACTTGTTATGCCTGTAATCGGTAATCCAAGGCTGTGGTCCTAAGAAATCCCGGTTAATGTCACGATTTTAACGGAGTGCGCGCGGTACGACTTCCCTCCCTCAACCTCGGACGTCGTCTCCCCTAAATTTCGGGACACTAAAGCCCCGAAATCATCTCAAGATGATTTTGTAGCCCTCAAGATGGGCTACAAAAAATAATATGGTGTTTAACGAAGACAAGTTCCAGCTCATGCGCTACGTAAAAAATGAAAATATAAAAACGGAAACCACGTACAAATCTCAGGCAAATCATTACATAGAACGAAAAGGCAATGTAAAGGATCTGGGTGTACTCATGTCGGAAGACCTTACCTTTAAAGAACACAATAAAGTAGCCGTCACAACTGCAAGAAAAATGACAGGTTGGATAACAAGAACTTTTCACACTAGAGATGCTATACCGATGATGATACTTTTCAAAACGTTTGTGCTCTCTAGAGTGGAGTACTGCTGCACAATGACAGCTCCTTTCAAAGCTGGAGAAATTGCTGACCTGGAGAGCGTGCAGAGATCCTTTACTGCTAGAATCCACTCAGTAAAACATCTAAACTACTGGGACCGATTAAAGAGCCTAAATCTGTATTCCCTTGAGCGCAGGCGGGAGAGATACATAATAATCTATACGTGGAAAATAATTGAGGGGCTGGTTCTAAACCTGCACACAGAAATAACATCACATGAGACCAGAAGACATGGCAGGATGTGCAGAATACCCCCGTTGAAAAGCAGAGGTGCAACAGGTACTCTGAGAGAGAACTCTATCAACATCAGAGGCCCGAGACTGTTCAACACGCTTCCGCTACACATAAGGGGCATAACTGGTCGACCCCTCACAGTGTTCAAGAGAGAACTGGATAAGCACCTCCAAAGGATGCCTGATCAACCAGGCTGTGACTCATACGTCAGGCTGCGAGCAGCCGCGTCCAACAGCCTGCTTGATCAGTTCAGCAACCTGGATGCCTGATCGACGACCGGGCCGCTGGGACGCTGAGCCCCGGAAGCACCTCAAGGTAGTATAGTAGGTATCCATCAGTCTCAGGAGACTATGGAGTTGCGCTCCGGTTGCCGGTCTGGAGTGGCCTCACCAAGGCGCAAAGCCTGGGTTGGTTGATTCGGGGGAGAAGCTGTTACCCAGGCAGCAGGTCCCCCCTCTCCACGGCGCTGGTTACCTCAAGGTAACCTCAAGGTAAGGTATTAATATATTGGTGAAGGTGCAATTGTGTGTTGTTTATCCCGTACCCCTCCTTTATTCTTTGCACTACTACTTGCCTCGCCAATTTCTTGAAATTGGCCGAAATAACTTCGGCCAATAAAAATAAATTGGTGAAATAACACCGACTTGGGGTTGGATATAGAAGAAGAGGTTATAACAGCAAGAACCCGGTTTTTGGCCCGTAGTGGCCGTAGCCTGGGCCTAACACCAAGCTGGAGCAACTGGACATGCAGCCTCCAGCAACTCCCTGAGCCAATGTATAGTACCCACTACCACTGACTACCACTCTGCTCCTCATGTCTTCAACAGGACAGAGTACCATACATTACCAGATGACTTTCTTTTGTCCCTCGATGCCTTCTTCACAACTGCATAATTCAGGATTCTAGAGGTTTCACTTCAATCCCAAGACGCATTGCTGTTGACCATGTCGTGGTATAATGGTTTAGGGCGTTTGCATGAGAGTACCCAGAGTGCAGGTTCAATCCTCCTTCTTCCTACTGATTTCCTCATTAATACATAACATTAATGGGATTTCTTTGTGCAATTGAAGTGTTGCTAATAGTTCGGACAAAATGCTAATGTTACTAAACAATGCTGTTAATTCTGAAGGAATGTGAAAAATACTGAAACTATTAACTAATACTAAAACAATTATTTCAAAAAATAATTTATCATAACTGAGTGGATAGAGATTCTGTCTCTATAAGGTTCGTGGTTTGAGTCTCGCAGAGTCCACGAAAATGACATTAAACAATGCTTATAGTGCTTAAAATGATATAAATAATAATGTTAAAACAAAGCGAATAATGCTGAGACTATCTGAATAATGCTGAAACAATGTGTATAATACTGGAACAATGCTACTAATAGTTAAACAATGCTTAAATGATGATAAATACTTATATTACTAATAGACGCTAATAAAATTGTAACTCTGCTAATAATTCCTAAACGATGCTAATGATACTGAAACTATGCTAATAATTCTGAAGCAATGCTACTAATTCGGCATTTTTGTAATAATACAAAGATAATGCAAATTGTACTGAACTAATTTATAATACTAAAAACAATGCAAATAATACTAAAACAAAACATTAATGCTCTAGACAATGATGATAATAATACTTAAACAATGCTAATAATGCTAATAGCTGAAACCTTGCTAATGATTTTGAAACAATGCTATTAATTCAGAAACATTGTTAAAACATTGACACTCCTAATAATGCTGAAAGAATGCTAACAATACTTAAACAATGCTGTGAAACAATGCTAATAATGCTGAAACCCTCATAATAATACTGAAACGATGCTAATAATTCTGATATATGCAAATAATGCTGAGGCAGGGTAGGGTGTGTGTGTAGGGAGGCAGGTGTGTGAGTGTGTGTAGGGAGGCAGGGGCGTGTGTGTTTGTGTGTAGGTAGGGGGCAGGTGTGTGTG
>WNGS01064743.1:0-10791 GCA_020271785.1 Procambarus virginalis
CTTGGGCCACCACTGTGGAGCGGGGCGTCTCATCTTGGAGCAATCTTTCAAACATTGGGTCCTCTAACATTTCAATGGTGTTCCACACCCTGATGGCTTGGTGCTGCAGTCTGATGTTTAGTGGCTGTATGTTCAGGAGTTCATGGAGCTCCTGGATTGTCTGATCATATGGTGGACGGTGTTTTGCTGCTCTCCTTAGCGCCTTATTCTGTACTGCTTGCAGTTTCTGCATGTTAGTTTTTCTTTATGGTGTGTAGTGGTACTGGGGGATACTCTAGATGCGGCCGAACTAGAGCCTTATATAGGTGGATCTGAATGTTAGTACTGAGGCTTCGGAATCTTCTCAGTTTTCCTAATGCTGCTTTGGCTTTGTTTAGTCGGTCCCTTACATGAATTTGTATCCCTGTTCTATTTATCATAAGTCCCAGTATTCTGCCTACCTCCGCATATTGGATCGGATGGTTGTCAAGGACGATGGGGTCCAGGTTTCTTTTCGCAACGTGTATTATCTGAAACTTTTGTTTGTTGGTGCTAATTTTCCATTGCTTCTCAAAGTTGTTTATGAGTTCAATTGCCGCCTTGGTCTTGTCGGCTAGTAGCGGCTTCGATGGTCCCGGTTGGCAAATTATTTGGGTGACATCGTCGGCGTATGTGATGTATTCTCCATGTTGAGGTTGGGGTAGGTCGGCTGTATATATGTTGAATAGAGTGGGGGAGAGGCAGCTTCCTTGTGGAACTCCACTTTTCAGGTCTATTACTTCACCCAAGTAGCTGCCGATATTAAGCCTAGCAGTTCTATTGTCTATAAAGCTGCAGAGAGTAGCAGTAAATCTTTCAGGAAGCCCTAGTTCAGATATCTTGTATTTTAGGCCTGTGTGCCACACTTTGTCGAAGGCTTTCGAGACGTCCCTAAGCACTATATTACACTGATCTTTTTTCGACACTGCGTTGGCTATATGTTCGTAGATCAGGGCTATAGCTGTATGGGCCCCTCTGCGGTTTCTGAACCCATGCTGCCTGGTGTTATACTTCCCTTCCTCTTCCATGTACTTCACAAGTCTCTGGTTGATAATTTTTTAGAATACTTTACCTGGTACTTCGAGGAGGGAAATTGGCCTGTAGTTTTCAGTTTGGGTTGGGGGTTTACCCGGCTTGGGGATTAATCTTATTGTGGCATTCTTGAAGTATGCGGGGAATAGTCCAGATGCAAGAGCTGCATTTAAGATACCTGTGTATTGCTGGAGTGCAATCACTGGTAGGTTGGATAATACCATCTTATTTATTTTGCTGTTGCCCGGCGCCTTGTTCTTGAAACCCATAATTGTTTTATGGACCTCTGCAATGGTTGTGTTTTTCATAAGGTGGCAGTCATCGTGTATGTTGTTAAGGTCTATTGTTTGCGTCGGGAGTAGAGTGCAGCTCTATTGTTGACTCGAGTTGTAATTTCCCTTTCATTAATTGGGCAAAACTTTAAGTTTTCTTCCAGGTTTATCCTGAATATTTTTTTCCAGAACTTCCTGAATTCCTGCTCTTGTTCTCTCTCCTTATAGAGTTTATTTCCTGAGGCGTCTATGATGTAGGGTGTTTCCTCCGAAGAGCTTCCCATCAGGGTCTTTACTTTTTTCCAGAACTTTCCTGGGTTTCTGTAGTCGACTTGGATCTTGCTTATTAGGTCATCCCATTGCTTGGTGTACTCTGTTTTGCATAGATCTTGCAGGGCATCTTGAAGTTCTATTAGCAGCCTTTTGCGCTCATCCGTCCAACCGTGTTGTGTTATGAGTTGCAGAAGGTTGTTATATCTGGTTTGCAGTGTCCTGAGCGCCTCAGTGGCTGGGGGGTGTGGGAGCGTCATATGGTGAGCTACGGGAATGTGATCAATCATGCATTTTTCTATGGTGCTAATCCATGTATTCAACTCGGCGTTTTGCATGATGTTTCCTTTCCATTAAGATCTGTGACACTGATTTCCTATGCACTGTTTTTGAATGCTTCCCAGTCAGTTTTAGTCTATTGAAGTCTTGGTGGTGAGGGTTTCTGAATGGGGTTAGTTGACAGCGTCATTATTATTGGTAGGTGGTCGCTTGTGCTCACAGGGCCCCTTACTATGCGGGTGTTTAGGAAGTGGTGGTTGTTTGACAGTATTATGTCTGGTTTACCACTGTGGCCTTGTCTGACGTAAGTTGGGAAGTCTGGGCCCAGGTGAGTTAGATTTCCGTTCCTTATCATATTGTGGATGGCTTCACCTGCTTGGTTGTTCCTTCCATGTCCCAGTGTTCTGTGCTTGGCGTTCAGATCACCCAGAAAGTAGGCAGGTCTGTTCCTTCTGGTAAGCTTCATGATGTCGGCAAGGGGAAGGTAAGGACGTCTTGGTGGTTGGTAGCATGTTCCTATGAAGATTATACCTTTCGTAGTTTGGAGTTCAATTGCCAGGAAGTTTTCCTGGAAGTTATCTAGAATTTTGTGTGGAATATTTCTTTTTAAGGCAATTGCCGCTCCATCGTTGGCCTGGTCAGCTCTGTTGACCTGGTAAATTTTGTAATTGAAGATCTTGATCTTCGCTATTTTTTTTTCCGTGGCTATTAATGAGTATTATATCAGGGTCTATTTCTCTGTACAAGTTGCTGAGTTCCAATGCTCTGTGCGGAGTCCAGCATAGAACATTGTGTTGAATTATTGTTAATGACTGGATGGCTATGTTGAACCTGAAGGGTCTCTTCCACCTTGGATTGTTTGGGATCGGTCTATGACCATTGCGCATTGCGTTAAAGTCCTCGTCGCTTATCTGATGAATGGTTATGTCTTTTGAGTTTTGGTGAAAAGTTCTTGACATTATCCGGTTGTACACGTCACTCTTAGTGGCACCAGGGATGTTGTGTTGGAATTTTATGTGCTGAGCTTGTATTTGCTCTTGGAGGGACTTGAAGGTAACCGGTTGGGTTTCTTTATTTGAGAAGAAAGTGATTGTGTTTGTGATTGGGGTCACTGCTGGGGCTTGGGTGACATTTTGTGTGGGTGTGCGGGAAGCAGTGAGAGTCTTTGCGAGTCCCTGGTCCTGTGGTACTTGTATGTTTTGTTGTTTATGTGTGGGTCCTCTCTGGGGGTCCTGCATGGTAGTTGCTGGTGTTGTGTCATCCTCCTCTGGCTTGTTGGTGGTTGCTGGGGTCGTGGGAGCTGGCACCTGCTGGGAGTTACTCACAGTTGGGGTAGTGCTGGCCACATTGCTGCCCGCCAGGGCTTTTTATGATGTTAGTGGAGTTAGTGTCTGGGAAGTCCATCGGTGGGAGATTATTCCTCTTGTACATTTCTTTAATTACAGATCTAAATGACCCTGGGGTTACCATGTTTTCTAAATGAGCAAATTTCATACTGCTCAGGATCTTTGTGGGTAGGTCCCCATTTACCTGTGAGGTCATGTTGGAGTGTGTGGGGTAGTGTTTGCTGGATTATATGATACCTTGTTTGACCATGCATTGGTGGTAGTTATACCTGCATAAGTATTATTGGCCATTGCTGTCTTTTTTGCAAAGGCTTCAGCCCTTTTTTGTTTTAGGGTGTTCTTTCTTGTGGGACATATTGATGCCAGTGTGCGGTGGGGACCCTCACAGTTGAGACATTTGGGGTTTAATTTGTTCGTGCAGTCTCTGTATGTGTGTCCCTGCTCAGCACATTCTGAACATACTTTGCCCGTTTGTGTGCACTCTGCTGCTGTGTGATCGTATTTATAGCATGTCCAACAAGGGGTAATGTCATAGTATTCCTCCTGCTCAAGGTTGTTGTTGTCCGTGCTAAGGTGGTAGTAGCTGCAATGGATACCTTGGCTGAGGGCTTTCTGTGCCATGGAGATTTCTTCAAACCTTATTTTCATCATGCTAGGCAATCCCGGCATGAGGATTACCTCTTCTACTTTGGCCCACTCATTCCTTTGTTCTATATCTTTAATATTGTCTGGGGTGTCGGCAGTAATTCCTTCAGCAAGTCTCTTCACGATTATTGTCTTCCTGGCCTGCAGCTCAGGGGGAATAATAACCTGGAATTGATTATTCCTCAACATACGTATGTTTTCTCCCTTGATGATTGTATCAATATCTACATCCTGGTAGCATAGTGCTATGAATGAGGAGTCAGGAGGCCTTGTGGGTATTAGTCTGGAAAATCTTACTTTGAGAGTTGATAGACTTGCTAGTTCCTTCTGTTTCTCATTGCCATCCCCCCCCCCCCCGCAGAGGGACGGATTTACTGGCAGACTGATCCAGTACGCGCTCACACTACCTACCCCCCCCTCCTCCCCCACCTCCCAAACACTACACCACCACCCCTCCTCCCCCACACACCACCACCCCCCAGCCCCCCCTCATCATCCTCCCACACTATACACTTAATCCTGCCTCCGTCTTAATCACCATAATTCAGCCGAGTTGGCAATTCCACTAGAAGCAACGGAGCATCCATCAACACGAGACAGGGACTCGCTACCTCTCAAAAACACCAACATAAAGCTAGTAACCTCCCCCCCCCCCCCCGAGGCCAGCAGGGCCCCAGCAGACAATAGCCAGGCAGACATTAACCACGGAGCTGTGTAGTGGTGAGCGATGGGGAACGGGCCAGGCTCAGATTGGTGGCCCACAGCAAAGGCAGTCTATTTATCGGAAGAATAGACTAGTGTGATGAATTGACAGTTCTGTGGTGAGGCTCTGAGGGAGGGAGGGGTTGTGGGAGTGGGGGAGGATTGTGCCACCACGTATTATCGCGAGGTGGCAGGTTCACGGTGGGGCGGGGGAGGCGCATCACAGGTGCTGTACACGCCATGAACAACAGCCACACGGTTATGCTATAACCCTACACAGGTGTTCGCCCTCTCCCCGTGTGTACTGGGGGGGGGGGGAAGGGGAGCATCGACCCCTGCCCTGCCTTCACTGGGGGGGGGGGGAGAAACCGGCACGGAGGGTAGGGGCAGCGTTGTAACACCATAGAAGACAATGAAGCAACACCTGCCACTGTGTACCCATGCTCCAAGCAACAGCTGTTACAGCAATGTGAGAATGCATGACAATTATCTAAATCTCTCTCGTGTGTGTGTGTGTGTGTGTGTGTGTGTGTGTGTGGTGTGTGTGTGTGTGTGTGTGTGTGTGTGTGTGTGTGTGTGTGTGTGTGTGTGTGTGTGTGTGTACTCACCTAGTTGTGCTTGTGGGGGTTGAGCTCTGGCTCTTTGATCCCGCCTCTCAACCGTAAATCAACAGGTATACAGGTTCCTGAGCCTATAGGGCTCTATCATATCTACACTTGAAACTGTGTATGGAGTCGGCCTCCACCACATCTTCCTAATGCATTCCATTTGACAACCACTGACACTAAAAAAGTTCTTTCTAATATCTCTGTGGCTCATTTGGGCACTCAGTTTCCACTCGTGTCCCCTAGTGCGTGTGCCCCTTGTGTTAAATACCTGTCTATCTACCCTGTCGAATCCCTTGAAAATCTTTAATGTGGTAATCATGTCCCCCCTAACTTCTGTCTTCCAACGAAGTGAGGTTTAATTCCCGTAGTCTCTCCTCGTAGCTCATACCTCTCAGCTCGGGTACTAGTCTGGTGGCAAACCTTTGAACCTTTTCCAGTTTAGTCTTATGCTTAACTAGATATGGACTCCATGCTGGAGCTGCATAGTCCAGGATTGGTCTGACATATGTGGTATATAATGTTCTGAAAGATTCCTTACACAAGTTTCTAAATGCCGTTCTTATGTTAGCCAACCTGGCATGTGCCGCTGATGTTATCCTCTTGATTTGAGCTTCAGGGGACAGGTCTGGCGTGATATCAACCCCAGGTCTCTCTCTGACTCCTGAAGTATTTCGTCTCCCAAATGATACCTTGTATCTGGTCTTCTGCTTCCTACCCCTATCTTCATTACATTACATTTGCTTGTGTTAAACTCTAACATCCATTTGTTCGACCATTCCTGCAGCTTGTCCAGGTCTTCTTGAAGCCTCAAGCTGTCCTCCTCTGTCTTAATCCTCCTCATAATTTTGGCGTCGTCAGCAAAGATTGAGAGGAATGAGTCTATACCCTCTTGGAGATCATTTACGTATATCAGAAACAGGATAGGTCCGAGTGCAGAGCCCTGTGGGACTCCACTGGTGACTTCACGCCATCTGAGGTCTCACCCCTCACTAACTCTCCACTTCCTATTGCTTAGGTACTCCCTTATCCACTGGAGCGCCCTACCTGTTACTCCTGCCTGTTTCTCCAGCTTATGCATGCAGCCTTTTATGGGGTACTGTGTCAAAGGCTTTCCGACAGTCCAAAAAAATGCAGTCCGCCTATCCTTCTCTTTCTTGCTTAATCTTTGTCACCTGATCGTAGAATTCTATTAAACCTGTAAGGCAAGATTTACCCTCCCTGAACCCATGTTGATGGGTTGTCACGAAGTCTCGTCTCTCCAGATGTGTTACTAGGTTTTTTCTCACAATCTTCTCCATCACCTTGCATGGTATACAAGTTAAGGACACTGGCCTGTAGTTCAGTGCCCCTTGTCTGTCACCCTTTTTGTATATTGGGACTACATTAGCCGTCTTCCATATTTCTGGTAGGTCTCCCGTTTCCAGTGACCTACTATACACTATGGAGAGTGGCAAACAAAGTGCTCCTGCACACTCTTTCAATACCCATGGCGAGATTCTGTCCGGCCCAACAGCTTTTCTCACGTCCAGCTCCAATACGTGCTTCTTGACCTCATCACTTGTAATTTCGAACCTTTCCAAGGTCGCCTGGTTTGCTGCCACCTCTCCTAGCGCTGTGACTTCTTCTTGTTCTATTGTAAAGACTTCCTGGAACCTTTTGTCGAGTTCCTCAGACACTTCTGTCATTCTCTGTGTACCTGTCCTCCCCCACCCTAAGTTTAATCACCTGTTCCTTCACTGTTGTCTTCCTCCTGATGTGACTGTGTAGTAGCTTTGGTTCAGTCTTGGCTTTGTTAGCTATATCATTTTCATACCTTTTCTCAGCTGCTCTTCTCACACTAACATACTCGATCCTGGTTCTCTGGTACCTCTCTCTCTACTTTCAAGTGTTCTGTTATTACGGAAGTTCCTCCATGCCCTTTTGTTCAGCTCCTTTGCTTTCATACATTCCCTATTAAACCACGGATTCTTTTGCTTCTCTGTTTTTTCCTGTCGGGCGGAGACAAACCTACTTACGGCCTCTTGACACTTTTGGGTGACATAGTCCATCATGTCTTCTACGGACTTGGTTCCAATTGTGTCCCAATGTATCCATAGGAATTTATTCATCTCCTCATAGTTCCCCTTTCGGTACGCCAGCCCTTTGTTTCCCAGTTCTTTTTTGGGGGTGATAATTCCTAGCTCAACCAGGTACTCAAAGCTCAATACACTATGATCACTCATTCCCAATGGGGCTTCCAACAATACTTCCCTTATATCCGACTCATTTAGGGTAAATATCAGATCAAGCAAGGCTGGTTCATCATCATCTCTCATTCTTGTCGGTCCCTTGACGTATTGACTTTGAAAGTTTCTTGTTGCCACATCCAGCAGCTTAGCTCTCCATGTGTCTGGTCCTCCATGTGGGTCTCTGTTCCACCAATCTATCTTCCCATGGTTGAAGTCTCCCATGATTAGTAGTCTGGATCCGTTCCTGCTAGCCACAGAAGCTGCTCTCTCTATTATATTGATGGTGGCCAAGTTCTTTCTATCATATTCCTGTCTGGGTCTTCTGTCGCTCGGTGGGGGATTATATATGACTACTATTATAATTTTATGTCCTCCAGTTGCTATGGTGCCTGATATGTAGTCACTGAAACCGTCACAGTTCTGAATTACCATCTCTTCGAAACTCCAACCTTCTCTTATTAGCAAAGCTACACCACCTCCTCCTCTCCCTTCTCTCTCTTTCCTCACTACATAGTAGCCCTGTGGAAACACTGCATTTGTTATGGTTTTCGTTAGCTTTGTTTCTGTAAGTGCTATTATGTCTGGTGTGTGACATTCGTCTGTCACACACCACAGTCTGATATGTGTACTCACCTAGTTGTGTTTGAGGGGGTTGAGCTCTGGCTCTCTGGTCCCGCCTCTCAACCGTCAATCAACTGATGTACAGATTCCCGAGCCTACTGAGCTCTGTCATATCTACATTTCAAACTGTATATGGAGTCAGCCTCCACCACACCACTTCCTAGTGCATTCCATTTTACTAACTACTCTGACACTTAAGAAGTTCTTTCTAATGTCTCTGTGGCACATTTGGGTACTCAGCTTCCACCTGTCCCCCCTTGTGCGTGTGTCACCCGTGTTAAATAATCCATCTTTGTCCACCCTGTCAATTCCCCTGATAATTTTTGTACGTGGTGATCATGTCTCCCCTAGCTCGTGTGTCTTCCAGCGACGTGAGGTGCAGTTCGCGTAGTCTGTCCTCATAACTCATGCCTCTTAGTTCTGGGACTAACCTAGTGGCATACCTCTGAACTTTTTCCAGCTTCGTCTTGTGCTTGACTATGTACGGACTCCATGCTGGGGCTGCATACTCCAGGATTGGCCTTAATATGTGGTATTCAAGGTTCTGAAGGATTCCTTACACAGGTTTCTGAAAGCAGTTCTGATGTTGGCCAGCCTCGCATAGGCCCTGATGTTATTATTTTGATGTGGGCTTCAGGAGACAGGTTTGGCGTGATATCAACTCCCAGATCTTTCTCTAGTCCATTTCGTGAAGGACTTCATCTCCCATTCGTATCCAGTTCCTCCTCCTAGTTTCATTACCTTACATTTACTTGGGTTGAACTTTAGTAGCCATTTGTCGGACCATTCCTTCAGTTTGTCTAGGTCATCTTGTAGCCTCATACTATCCTCCTCTATTCTGATCCTCCTCATATTTTCGCATCAGCAAACATCGAGAGGAACGAGTCAATTCCTTCTGGAAGATTATTTACGTATACCAGAAACAGTATAGGTCCAAGGACTGATCCCTGTGGGACTCCACTGGTGACTCCCCGGCACTCCGAGACCTCACCTCTCACGGTGACTCGCCGTGTCCTGTTGCTTAGGTACTCTTATCCAGTGGAGTACCTTCCCTTTCACTCCTGCCTGCATCTCCAGTTTGTGCACTAGTCTCTTATGTGGTACTGTTTGGTACCTGGTTGATGGTGTTCTGGAGTTCTTCTACTCCCCAAGCCCGGCCCGAGGCCAGGCTCGACTTGTGAGAGTTTGATCCACCAGGCTGTTGCTGGAGCGGCCCGCAGAGCCACATACCCACCACAGCCCGGCTGATCCGGACTTCTCTTAGGAAACAGTCCAGTTTTCTCTTGAAGATGTCCACGGTTGTTCCGGCAATATTTCTTATAGTCGCTGGGAGGACGTTGAACAACCGCGGACCTCTGATGTTTATACAGTGTTTCTCTGATTGTGCCTATGGCACCTCTGCTCTTCACTGGTTCAATCTTGCATTTTCTTCCATATCGTTCACTCCAGTACGTTGTTATTTTACTGTGTAGATTTGGGACCTGGCCCTCCAGTATTTTCCACGTGTATATTATTTGGTATCTCTCTCGTCTCCTTTCTAGAGAGTACATTTGGAGAGCTTTGAGACGATCCCAATAATTTAGGTGTTTTATCTCGTCTATGCGTGCCGTATATGTTCTCTGTATTCCCTCTATTTCAGCAATCTCTCCTGCTCTGAAGGGGGAAGTGAGTACTGAGCAGTATTCGAGACGGGACAACACAAGTGACTTGAAGAGTACAACCATTGTGATGGGATCCCTGGATTTGAAAGTTCTCGTAATCCATCCGATCATTTTTCTGGCTGATGCGATATTTGCTTGGTTATGCTCCCTAAACGTTAGATCGTCGGACATCATTATTCCCAAATCCTTGACATGCTGTTTTTCTACTATGGGAAGATTTGATTGTGTTTTGTACCCTGTATTATGTTTCAGATCCTCATTTTTGCCGTACCTGAGTACCTGAAATTTATCACTGTTAAACATCATATTATTTTCTGCAAGAGACTTTGAAAAGAATTTGTTCAGATTCCCATGCACTCAGGCATGTCACCTTGGGCCTCTTAAGACATCTTCACTAAGTGTGCTTTCAAGTCAAAGCACTTACTTCCATAAAGCAGGCGGTAATTATGGAGAATAGCGAGCGCTGGATACAGGGATAGTCATAGTAATCCAGCATCTACTTAATCTACTGCAGATATATTGAGTCTCCGCTTAGCACATTTGGTCAAAGTTTTTGAGAAAGAGTTAACTCCTTGACAAGGGGGGGGGTGATTATGAATCAAAGTTCTAGTTTTATGGAAAACAAGAATTGCACATCCAGACACATGGATTTAGTACGGGAAGATCCTGTCTGTCACAGTTACTCACCACTATGACAAAATCACAAAAGATCCGCTATGAATAAAGCAAAATGGCCAGATTTTGTGATACAAGACTTTGCAAATTCTTTCGACCAAATTTTACCATTGTTGATTAGCTCACAAAATTAGGTTTCAATTTGAATACTTAAAATTCATGACTCTGGATATACTCAATTTCCTGTCGAAGACATAAACACAAAGAGTAACGTCAATCATATAAAATAGAGTCCAGCGATGTTAAGCTCTGTACCTCGAGGTACAATCCTTGCACCACTGATGTTCTTTATTCTCATATCTGATATAGACAAAATCACAAGTCACAGACTTTCGTGTCCCCCTTCGCAGATGACACAAAAATCCTCATGGAAATTACCTCTGGCTGAAGACTTGAAAACTACAAACAGATTCAACAAAGTTTTCGATTGGAGA
>WNGS01064747.1:0-11754 GCA_020271785.1 Procambarus virginalis
CATTCATGAACTTGTACGCATTAGAACTTATGAATAAAGGCAACAGCAAAAGGCTTACTGGCCATATGAGGCAGAATGAAGGGAACTGCAAAAGGCCTATTGGCCATTCGAGGCAGTTCCTATTTATATCCACGTTACATCATTCATATATGAATTTCTAACATACGCTTGAAAGAATCAAGGAATCCTACTTCTATTATGTTACACGGAAATTGCTCCACAAATCAAAAAACACTGCTACCGAACCAGTATTTACCCAGTTCTTCCTGAATCTAAACTTATTCAATTTATACACATTGTTGCGTGTTCTATCTTGTGTTGACCTATTAATACCTTATTATGAATCCCTTTGGTATGTCCATTTTTCCAATTCTAAATCTCTATCGTGTCACCCCTAACTCTTGCCTTTCCAGTGATTACGATTTAAGCTTTGTAAATCTTTCTTCATATAAAAGGTTCTAATTTGGGAATAAACTTTGCCAGTAACGCTGGACACGTTCAAGTGAATTTATATCCATACTATAGTACGGAGACCAAATTTGAAATGCTTAATCTAAATAGAGACTATCCACAGTAAGATATAGCTCAACACCAGCTGTCTTGTTACTACTCTTCAAATAAAAAATCCAATGTCCTCTTTTAACGTGAACTGCAAAATATAAATGGGGCCTAACATGAGCAAGATATAGCTGATGAACAACACCAGCGTCTTATTACTAACGTTTCGATAAATATATCAGTCAAATTTACCTATTACGACATTTATTCCTTGATTTTTGGTCATTCCAAATTTGTCCACGTCTGTGTCCCATTAGCAGACTGGTCGTAGTTGTCTGATGACTGCGTTGGAACGTGTGTCGTGGGAAGCAGCTACGGAGAAGGACTATCGCTACAAAGGTCTTCCGCAAATTTCATTGTGTCCCTCACTAACTCTAGCTGCATTCTTCTTTTGAGGTTTCTCAACATAACATATCGGTGCAAGCCTTTGTTGCGACGCCTGAGTTTGGAGATCTTGGCTGCTGAGAGTTCCATTATTCTACTTGCTCCTAATCATCAGAAGCTTGTTGGGCAAGACGAAAGTCTCCACAGATGACTTAGTCTTGACCATGGCTACAGCAAACAGGAGAGGACTGATCAGCATGGGAAGGTATGAGTTGCGCATGCGGAATATATACTAAATCTAGTCAGGAGGAAGTCTGGTGATATGCAATCGTGACCTAATAGAAAGAGGGAGGAATAACTTTGTCATCCATCACTGGACGATTTTCCATGAATTCATGTCAATTTATATATTATAACGACAAAAACTGAACTACAGAATATAACAAGAGCAATTTGCAGCCGAAGATAAGTATTTCATATTAACGCTTGAGAAAAAGTTCTTAGTGTATCATCTTTTCCCTTTTTCGAACATGTATACATGATACACGCAGATATTACAATAACGCGATGCATCAAATGAACAAATCCACAAGGGCAATGACGAGGTTCGTACGTACGCCAGGGATGATCCCATCATTCCCTTAACCCTCATCACGGCGCTTGTGGATTTGTTTGTGTATGCATTCTTCTGGTCGTAATTACACAGATCAGTTTTGCAATCTCACCAACAACAAGCTCATATCCTGTAACTTTATCATCATTACTATGTATTATTAAAGAACCTAAGAATGAAGGTAACTGCAGAAATCCTTAGGAACATATGAGGTCTTTCCATTTATAACCACCCAATCAATTTCATATATATGTCCAGTGTATGCTTGAAACAATCAATGGATCCTACTTCTTTTATCTTACGCGGTAATTGGCCACAAACCAACACTCCTGTTACTATGCAGGATTTACCCAGGCATTTCCGAAATCTAAACTTATTAAATTGATACACATTCTTTGGTGTTGATACTTTGAATACCATAGTAATTCTCTTTTGTTATGTCCATTCATGAACTTGTACGCATTTGAACATATGAATAAAGGTAACAGCAGAAGGCTTACTGGCCATATGGGCAGAATGAAGGGAACTGCAAAAGACCTATTGGCCCATTCGAGGCAGTTCATATTTATATCCATGTTCATCATTCTATATGAATTTCTAACCTACGCTTGAAAGAATCAAGGAATCCTACTTCTATTATGTTACACGGAAATTGCTCCACAAATCAACAACACTTCTACCGAACCAGCATTTATCAAGTTCTTTCCTGAATCTAAACTTATTCAATTAATACACATTGTTGCGTGTTCTATCTTGTGTTGACCTATTAATACCTTATTATTAATCCCTTTGGTATGTCCATTTTTCCACTTCTAAACCTCTATCGTGTCACCCGTAACTCTTTGCCTTTCCAGTGATTACAATTTAAGCTTTGTTAAATCTTTCTTCATATAAAAGGTTTCTAATTTGGGGAATAAACTTTGCCATCTTACGCTGGACACGTTCAAGTGAATTTATATCCATACTATAGTACGGAGACCAAATTTGAAATGCTTAATCTAAATGGAGACTATCCAGAGTAAGATATAGCTCAACACCAGCTGTCTTGTTACTAACTCTTCAATAAATAAATCCCAGTGTCCTCTTTTAACCTGAACTGCAAGATATAAATGGGCCTAACATGAGCAAGATATAGCTGATAAACAACACCAGCTGTCTTATTACTAACATTTCGATAAATATATCAGTCAAATTTACCTTATTACGAATATTTATTCATTGATTTTTGATCATTCCAAATTTGTCCACGTCTGTGTCCCATTAGCAGACTAGTCGTAGTTGTCTGATGAGTACGTTGGAACGTGTGTGTCGTGGGAAGCAGCTACGGAGAAGGATTATCGCTACATAGGTCTTCCAAAAATTTCATTGTGTCCCTTACTAACTCGAGCTGCATTCATCTTTTGAGGTTTCTCAACATAACATATCGGTGCAAGCCTTTGTTGCGACGCCTGAGTTTGGAGATCTTGGCTGCTGAGAGTTCCATTATTCTTACTTGCTCCTTAATCATCAGAAGCTTGTTGGGCAAGACGAAAGTCTCCACAGATGACTTAGTCTTGACCATGGCTACAGCAACGGGCGAGAGTAAGGCAGCAGTGCAACCAGGAGAGGACTGATCACGCAAGTGAAGGTATGAGTTGAGCATGCGGAATTATATACTAAATCTAGTCAGGAGAAGTCTGGTGATATGCAATCGTGACATAATAGAACGAGGGTGAATTAACTTTGTCATCCATCACTGGACGATTTCTCCAGTGAATTCATGTCAATTGCATATTATAACAAGCAAAACTGAACTACAGAAATATAACAAGAGCAATTTGCACCCGAAGAATAAGTATTTCATTACTAACGCTTGGAGAAAAAAGTTCTTAGTAGTATCCTCTTTTGAACATGTATGCATTGATACGCGCAGAAATTACAATAACGCGATGCATCAAATGAACAAATCCACAAGGGCAATGATGAGGGTTAGAATGTACGCCAGGGATGATCCCATCATTCCCTTACACCCACATCACGGCGCTTGTGGATTTGTTTGTGTATGCATTCTTACTGGTCATAATTACACAGATCAGTTTTGCAATCTCACCACCAACAAGCTCATATCCTGTAACTTTATCATCATTACCTATGTATTATAAAAAGAACCTAAGAATGAAGGTAACTGCAGAAGTCCTATATGAACATATGAGGCTTTTCCTATTTATAACCACCCAATCAATTTCATATATATGTCCAGTGTACGCTTTAAACAATCAATGGATCCTACTTCTTTTATCTTACGCGGTAATTGGTTCCACAAACCAATACTCCTGTTACTAATGCAGGATTTACCCAGGCATTTCCGAAATCTAAACTTATTAAATTGATACACATTCTTTGGTGTTGATACTTTTAATACCATAGTAATTCTCTTTTGTTATGTCCATTCATGAACTTGTACGCATTAGAACTTATGAATAAAGGCAACAGCAAAAGGCTTACTGGCCATATGAGGCAGAATGAAGGGAACTGCAAAAGGCCTATTGGCCCATTCGAGGCAGTTCCTATTTATATCCACGTTACATCATTCATATATGAATTTCTAACATACGCTTGAAAGAATCAAGGAATCCTACTTCTATTATGTTACACGGAAATTGCTCCACAAATCAACAACACTGCTACCGAACCAGTATTTACCCAGTTCTTTCCTGAATCTAAACTTATTCAATTTATACACATTGTTGCGTGTTCTATCTTGTGTTGACCTATTAATACCTTATTATGAATCCCTTTGGTATGTCCATTTTTCCAATTCTAAATCTCTATCGTGTCACCCCTAACTCATTGCCTTTCCAGTGATTACGATTTAAGCTTTGTTAAATCTTTCTTCATATAAAATGTTTCTAATTTGGGAATAAACTTTGCCAGCTAACGCTGGACACGTTCAAGTGAATTTATATCCATACTATAGTACGGAGACCAAATTTGAAATGCTTAATCTAAATAGAGACTATCCACAGTAAGATATAGCTCAACACCAGCTGTCTTGTTACTAACTCTTCAATAAATAAATCCAATGTCCTCTTTTAACGTGAACTGCAAAATATAAATGGGGCCTAACATGAGCAAGATATAGCTGATGAACAACACCAGCTGTCTTATTACTAACGTTTCGATAAATATATCAGTCAAATTTACCTTATTACGAACATTTATTCCTTGATTTTTTGGTCATTCCAAATTTGTCCACGTCTGTGTCCCATTAGCAGACTGGTCGTAGTTGTCTGATGACTGCGTTGGAACGTGTGTCGTGGGAAGCAGCTACGGAGACGGACTATCGCTACAAAGGTCTTCCGCAAATTTCATTGTATCCCTCACTAACTCTAGCTGCATTCTTCTTTTGAGGTTTCTCAACATAACATATCGGTGCAAGCCTTTGTTGCGACGCCTGAGTTTGGAGATCTTGGCTGCTGAGAGTTCCATTATTCTTACTTGCTCCTAATCATCAGAAGCTTGTTGGGCAAGACGAAAGTCTCCACAGATGACTTAGTCTTGACCATGGCTACAGCAACCAGGAGAGGACTGATCAAGCATGTGAAGGTATGAGTTGCGCATGCGGAATTATATACTAAATCTAGTCAGGTGAAGTCTGGTGATATGCAATCGTGACCTAATAGAAAGAGGGAGGAATAACTTTGTCATCCATCACTGGACGATTTTCCAGTGAATTCATGTCAATTATATATTATAACGACAAAAACTGAACTACAGAAATATAACAAGAGCAATTTGCAGCCCAAGATAAAGTATTTCATTATTAACGCTTTGAGAAAAAAGTTCTTAGTTGTATCATCTTTTCCCTTTTTCGAACATGTATACATTGATACACGCAGATATTACAATAACGTGATGCATCAAATGAACAAATCCACAAGGGCAATGACGAAGGTTCGTACGTACGCCAGGGATGATCCCATCATTCCCTTACACCCTCATCACGGCGCTTGTGGATTTGTTTGTGTATGCATTCTTTCTGGTCGTAATTATACAGATCAGTTTTGTAATCTCACCAACAACAAGCTCATATCCTGTAACTTTATCATCATTACCTATGTATTATTAAAAGAACCTAAGAATGAAGGTAACTGCAGAAGTCCTATAGGAACATATGAGGTCTTTCCTATTTATAACCACCCAATCAATTTCATATATATGTCCAGTGTATGCTTGAAACAATCAATGAATCCTACTTCTTTTATCTTACGCGGTAATTGGTTCCACAAACCAACACTCCTGTTACTAATGCAGGATTTACCCAGGCATTTCCGAAATCTAAACTTATTAAATTGATACACATTCTTTGGTGTTGATACTTTGAATACCATAGTAATTCTCTTTTGTTATGTCCATTCATGAACTTGTACGCATTTGAACATATGAATAAAGGTAACAGCAGAAGGCTTACTGGCCATATGAGGCAGAATGAAGGGAACTGCAAAAGACCTATTGGCCCATTCGAGGCAGTTCATATTTATATTCATGTTACATCATTCATATATGAATTTCTAACCTACGCTTGAAAGAATCAAGGAATCCTACTTCTATTATGTTACACGGAAATTGCTCCACAAATCAACAACACTGCTACAGAACCAGTATTTATCCAGTTCTTTCCTGAATCTAAACTTATTCAATTTATACACATTGTTGCGTGTTCTATCTTGTGTTGACCTATTAATACCTTATTATTAATCCCTTTGGTATGTCCATTTTTCCACTTCTAAACCTCTATCGTGTCACCCGTAACTCTTTGCCTTTCCAGTGATTACAATTTAAGCTTTGTTAAATCTTTCTTCATATAAAAGGTTTCTAATTTGGGGAATAAACTTTGACATCTTACGCTGGACACGGTCAAGTGAATTTATATCCATACTATAGTACGGAGACCAAATTTGAAATGCTTAATCTAAATGGAGACTATCCAGAGTAAGATATAGCTCAACACCAGCTGTCTTGTTACTAACTCTTCAATAAATAAATTCCAGTGTCCTTTTTTAACCTGAACTGCAAAATATAACTGAGGCCTAACATGAGCAAGATATAGCTGATGAACAACACCAGCTGTCTTATTACTAACGTTTCGATAAATATATCAGACAAATTTACCTTATTACGAACATTTATTCAGTGATTTTTTGGTCATTCCAAATTTGTCCACGTCTGTGTCCCATTAGCAGACTGGTCGTAGTTGTCTGATGACTGCGTTGGAACGTGTGTGTCGTGGGAAGCAGCTACGGAGAAGGCCTATCGCTACATAGGTCTTCCGCAAATTTCATTGTATCCCTCACTAACTCGAGCTGCATTCTTCTTTTGAGGTTTCTCAACATAACATATCGGTGCAAGCCTTTGTTCCGACGCCTGAGTTTGGAGATCTTGGCTGCTGAGAGTTCCATTATTCTTACTTGCTCCTTAATCATCAGAAGCTTGTTGGGCAAGACGAAAGTCTCCACAGATGACTTAGTCTTGACCATGGCTACAGCAACGGGCGAGAGTAAGGCAGCAGTGCAACCAGGAAAGGATTGATTACGCAACTGAAGGTATGAGTTGCGCATGCGGAATTATATACTAAATCTAGTTAGGTGAAGTCTGGTGATATGCAATCGTGACCTAATAGAACGAGGGAGAATTAGCTTTGTCATCCACCACTGGACGATTTCTCCAGTGAATTCATGTCGATTGTATATTATAACGACAAAAACTGAACTACAGAAATATAACAAGAGCAATTTGCAGCCGAAGAATAAGTATTTCATTACTAACGCTTGGAGAAAAAAGTTCTTAGTAGTATCCTCTTTCGAACATGTATGCATTGATACACGCAGAAATTACAATAACGCGATGCATCAAATGAACAAATCCACAAGGGCAATGATGAGGGTTCGAACGTACGCCAGGGATGATCCCATCATTCCCTGACACCCTCATCACGGCGCTTGTGGATTTGTTTGTGTATGCATTCTTACTGGTCATAATTACACAGATCAGTTTTGCAATCTCACCACCAACAAGCTCATATCCTGTAACTTTATCATCATTACCTATGTATTATTAAAAAGAACCTAAGAATGAAGGTAACTGCAGAAGTCCTATAGGAACATATGAGGCTTTTCCTATTTATAACCACGCAATCAATTTCATATATATGTCCAGTGTACGCTTGAAACAATCAATGGATCCTACTTCTTTTATCTTGCGCGGTAGTTGGTTCCACAAACCAACACTCATGTTACTAATGGAGGATTTACCCAGGCATTTCTGAAATCTAAACTTATTAAATTGATACACATTCTTTGGTGTTGATACTTTTAATACCATAGTAATTCTCTTTTGTTATGTCCATTCATGAACTTGTACGCATTAGAACATATGAATAAAGATAACAGCAGAAGGCTTACTGGTCGTATGAAGCAGAATGAAGGGAACTGCAAAAGGCCTATTGGCCAATTCGAGGCAGTTCCTATTTATATCCATGTTATATAAGAACATAACAAAGGCAACTGCAGAAGGCCTATTGGCCCATACGAGGCAGCTCCTATTAATAACCACCCAATCCCACTCATATACATGTCCAACCCATGCTTGAAACAATCGAGGGACCCCACCTCCACAATGTTACGCGGCAATTGGTTCCACAAAACAACAACCCTGTTACTGAACCAGTATTTACCCAAGTCTTTCCTAAATCTAATCTTATCTAATTTAAACCCATTGTTTCGTGTTCTATCTTGTGCTGATACTTTCATATCCTATTAATATCCCCTTTGTTATGTCCATTCATCCACTTGTAAACCTCTATCATGTCACCCCTAACTCTTCGCCTTTCCAGTGAATGCAACTTAAGCTTAGTTAATCTTTCTTCATATGAAAGATTTCTAATTTGGGGAATTAACTTCGTCATCCTACGCTGGACACGTTCAAGTGAATTTATATCCATTCTATAATATGGCGACCAAAACTGAAGTGCATAATCTAAATGGGTCCTAACTAGAGCAAGATATAGCTTGAGAACCACACCAGGTGTCTTGTTACTAACGCTGCGATTAATAAACCCGAGTGTCCGATTTGCCTTATTACGAACATTCATGCATTGATCCTTTTGTTTTAAATTCTTACTAATCATAACTCCCAGATCCCTTTCGCAATCCGACTTCGCAATCTCAACAATTTGATGTGTTGGAGGACGAGTGCTGTGGTGAACCTATGGTTCAGCGTGGAGGTAAGGGCATAGCGGCGAGGAACATTAAAGCGCGGGTCCCTAAAGTGCCCCAAGAGAAAAGGGAGGATCGAAGCGAATTTTGGTTGTGGTAGATTCCCAGGTGAGGTATTTGGACAGAACGTTTTGTGCCAGAGATAAAGGGAACAGATTAAGGGTTTGCTATCCTGGAGCTGGTATTGGTGATATTGTTGAAAACATGAAAGATATTATGACGGAAATGGGAACAAACCCATTATTTGTATTAGTGCAGGGGGTAATGATGTTGGGAGAGTTAGAAGTGAGGAACTAATACAGAAATTCAAGACAGCAATAGAATTAGTTAGGAGCAAGGGAGGAATCCCGATCATATGTGGCATTCTTCCAAGAAAGGGAGTGCGAAATGAATGGATGTCGAGGGCACTTGGTGTCAATTGCAGGCTGGAAAGATATTGCAAATCTAATGCAATATCTTATATAGACAACTGGGAACACTTCTATGGAAAAATGAAATGTATGCTCGGGATGGGGTGCATCTATCGAGAGCTGGGGTTGTTGCTGTTGCAAACTCGTTGGAAGAAGTGGTTAGAGGTGTTTGTTTGGGTTTAAACTGTTAGTAGATAGAGGTATGGGAATTGATTTGGAGGAAGGATGTAATAAAAGTATGTGTTTGCGGGAAAAAGGAATTGGCAAAATGATCAGGGAAAGAGAAGGGCCTCAAAATAACAATTCACTTAGGGTATATTACACAACAGTAGAAGTCTAAGAAATAAAATTAACGAATTAAATGCTCTTGTCTGCACAGAAAAAATAGATATTATTGCACTTACCGAAACGTGGATGAATGTTGATAATAGAGAACTATTAGCTGAATATCAAATAAATGGATTTAAACTATTTCACACAGATAGATATATTAGACGAGGTGGTGGAGTAGCCATATACGTTAGGGACAATTTGAAATGTAGTCTCAAAGAGGGAATCAAAACTGAGCCACACACAGAAACTATTTGGATAGAATTAAACGAAAAAGCAATAAAATTATAATAGGAGTTATATATAGGCCACCAAATTTAGACAGAATGGAAGCAAAGCATCTATGGATGAAATATCTAGGGCATCTAGATCTAACAGTATTTATGTCATGGGTGACTTTAATTTTAGTGGAATAAACTGGTTGAACAAAACAGGGAATAGTGAAGCAGAAGATTTTCTAGAATTAATTGACGATTGCTTTCTTACGCAACACATTAAGGAACCAACACGGGAAAATAATATTTTAGATTTAGTGTTAACTAACAGGGAAACACAAATTAATGACATCGAAATAGGGAGTGAGCTAGGGAACAGTGATCACAAAGAAATCAGATTTAGCATAGAATGGAATAGACCTGTAGGAGAAAATTCTGTTAAAGTGCCAGATTTTCGAAAAGCTGATTTTAATAGCCTAAGAAATTTTTGGGTCAAATTGATTGGAAAGTCTTGGGTATGGGTGTGGGCCGGTCTTGGAGCGAGACATGAACCCAGCGATAGGTGATGTAAATGGGGATTTCGATGTGGATTCAATATATAACTTATTTAAGAATATTCTAACAAAGCACAGGAACGTAGTATACCACACAAATTGAATAGATCGATACTAATGACCCAAAGTGGATAACAAAGAATTTGAAGACCTTATAGGTAAAAAGAGAGCTTGGTACAAAAGGATTAAAATGGGGAGGTCACTTTAGAACAGGAATTCGTACAACTAGTTAAAATGTTAAAAAAGAGATAAGGAAAGCAAAAGAAACTATGAAGTTCGTATAGCAGGGCAAGCAAAGACAAATCCTAAAGGGTTTTTCAGTTATATCGAACTAAGACTAGGGAAAGGATAGGTCCATTAAAAACTGAGACAGGTCAAATACAGATAGTGATGAAGAGATGAGTAGTATTTTTAATAAATATTTTGTATCTGTATTTACTAAAGAGGAACTTAACAATATGCCTTCAGCCGAACAAGTCTATGTGGGTGGGGACGAGGACAGGTTGACGAGTTTAGCAGTTACCAGGGAGGATGTTCTTAAACAAATAGTAAAACTCAAACCAAACAAATCCCCAGGGCCGGATGAAGTGTTTGCCAGGTGCTGAAAGAATGCAAAGGGAGCTTTGTGACCCACTGTCAATCATATTTAATAAATCAATAGAGTCAGGCAGAGTGCCAGAGTTTTGAAAGTTGCTAATGTGATACCAGTTTTTAAGAAAGGAGATAGATCACTTGCGTCTAACTATCGACCAATTAGCCTAACGTCTATTGTGGGAAAGTTACTCGAATCTATAATAGCAAATAAAATTCGTCTTCATCTTGAAAAACATAAATTAATAATTGAGTCGCAACATGGTTTTATAAATGGCCGTTCATGTTTAACAATTTGTTATCTTTTTATTCTAGCATAGTTGAGGCAGTTGATAGTGGTAAGGATTGTGATGTTGTGTACCTTGACTTTAGCAAAGCTTTCGATACAGTGCCACATGAAAGACTGATTAAAAAGATAGAGGCTCATGGTATGGGGGTGCTATATTAAGCTGGATTAGGGCATGGCTATACCAAAGGAAACAGAGAGTTAGTATAAATGGAGTCAAGTCAGAGTGGGAAAATTTGTAAGTGGAGTGCCTCAAGGCTCTGTCTTGGCCTCTGTTGTTTATAATATATATAATGATTTAGATTCAGGTTTGAGTAGCAACATTTGCAAATTTGCCGATGATACGAAAATCGGTAGGAAATTAATTCGGAGGAGGACTCACTATCACTTCAAGTTGATCTAGATAGGGTTTTGAAATGGTCAAAGGACTGGCAGATGCAGTTTAATGCTGATAAATGTAAAGTTCTGAGGCTAGGTAATGATGATAGAGTTACAAGATACGAGCTAGATGGTGTTGAGATTGCGAAGTCGGATTGCGAAAGGGATCTGGAGTTATAATTAGTAAGAATTTAAAACAAAAGGATCAATGCATGATGTTCGTAATAAGGCAAATCGGACAA
>WNGS01064749.1:0-11746 GCA_020271785.1 Procambarus virginalis
GTAAATGAAAAATATATTGCGAGATATGATAGCAGGGGGCTGTCCGCTTTCCTTCTTCTTGCTCGTGTTTGAGAATCAGCTACTCTGAACAAAAAAATCCAAGTAGCACGGGCTATGGTGAGCCCGTTGTGGATTACCTGGCACAGGAGCGGGGCTGTAACTGTGGATGATTCTGTCCGCCTTGCTGACCCGATGTTATTCGCAGTGTGTGTGTGTGTGTGTGTGTGTGGTGTGTGTGTGTGTGTGTGTGGGGTGTGTGTGTGTGTGGTGTGTGTGTGTGTGTACTCACCTATTTGTACTCACCTATTTGTGCTTGCTGGATCGAGCATCGACTCTTCGATCCCGCCTTCCAGTCATCGGTTGTTTACAGCAATGACTTGTCCATTTCTCATGTTTGCAGCTAAGCTAAGTTTGCTCTCTCTCGTCAGTGTGAGGTTTGTCTCGTGTATTTCAACATGTATACGGATGTCTGTAGATTAATACTGTGTAGCATTCGCATACACACACTCCAATGGTTGTTTATATTCTTACACGTGTTCATGACAGGTGCTTCTACCACCACCCCCTCCGTCCCTCCCTGCTCCCCTCCGTCCCCTCCCTCATGTAGCGGTGGAGGGGTACAGAAGTCCCCTGTAGCAGGGAGGAGGCACATAGGCTCCTGTAACAGGGAGGAGGTACAGAGGTCCCTGTAGCAGGGTGGAGGTACAGAGGCTCCTGTAGCAGGGAGGAGGTACATAGGCCCCTGTAACAGGGAGGAGACACATAGGCCCCTGTAACAGGGAGGAGGCACATAGGCCCATGTAACAGGGAGGAGACACATAGGCCCCTGTAACAGGGAGGAGGCACATAGGCCCATGTAACAGGGAGGAGACACATAGGCCCCTGTAACAGGGAGGAGGCACATAGGCCCATGTAACAGGGAGGAGGCACATAGGCCCCTGTAACAGGGAGGCACATAGGCCCCTGTAACAGGGAGGAGGCACATAGGCCCATGTAACAGGGAGGAGACACATAGGCCCTGTAACAGGGAGGAGGCACATAGGCCCCTGTAACTGGGAGGAGGCACATAGGCCCATGTAACTGGGAGGAGGCACATAGGCCCCTGTAACTGAGAGGAGGCACATAGGCCCCTGTAACAGGGAGGAGGCACATAGGCCCCTGTAACAGGGAGGAGGCACATAGGCCCCTGTAACAGGGAGGAGGCACAGAGGCTCCTGTAACAGGGAGGAGACACATAGGCCCCTGTAACAGGGAGGAGGCACATAGGCCCCTGTAACAGGGAGGAGGTACAGAGGCCCCTGTAACAGGGAGGAGACACATAGGCCCCTGTAACAGGGAGGAGACACATAGGCCCCTGTAACAGGGAGGAGGCACATAGGCCCATGTAACTGGGAGGAGGCACATAGGCCCCTGTAACTGGGAGGAGGCACATAGGCCCCTGTAACAGGGAGGAGGCACATAGGCCCCTGTAACAGGGAGGAGGCACATAGGCCCCTGTAACAGGGAGGAGGCACATAGGCCCTGTAACAGGGAGGAGGTACAGAGGCTCCTGTAACAGGGAGGAGGTACAGAGGCTCCTGTAGCAGCGGGGGGGGGGGGGGGAAGGAAGATGAAGGAAATATACAGCTCCACAGGGCAGAGGAGGAGTCTAATTATGGTTGAGGTAAAATAAGGGTGTGAGGTAGAGCATATTATCGTGAGGGAAGACGAGGGAAGCTCAGGAATGGGCGGGACGCAGAAGGGAAGAGAGCAGCGATGGGGCGTAGTGAACAGCCCCCAGGTGAAGGTATGGGGAGTCCACGCAAGGGGAAGGGGGGATTACAGTTAAAGGGAAGGAAAGAGCCCAGTTAAGAAGGGGGGAGGCCAGGTAAGGGGACAGTGAGAGCCCAGGTAAAAGGAATGGGAAAGCCCCAGGTAAAGGATGAAGTCCAGGTAAGGGAAAGGAAGGAGCCCAGTTAAGAAGGGAGCGAGGCCTGGTAAGGGGAAGGGGGAGAGCCCAGGTACAAGCGGGAAGGTTCACTAAGTAGGGGTTAGGGCCAGCCCAGGTAGGGAGTGGGAGGGCCCAGGGGGAATACCTTCCCCTGGGCCCCTCACCTTTCCCCAGGAGTGGACACGTGGACCATGCCCACACCGGCCCATTCCACCACCCACCGACCCGCCCATTCCACCACCCACCGGCCCACGTAACACACCTACCGGCCCACGTAAATTATTTCGCGAGTGGCAGCAGTGTGTTGAGAGCGTGGCTTGGGTCACTCTGCGTCTGCCGGCCTGGCGGTGACACCTCAACTCTCAGCGAGCGACGTCACCGCCAGTTGACAGGTGTCACGCTACTCCCAGCCAAGATATGACAAGTGATCAGTGCGGCGCCTCTCACGGTTTGACCAAGTTGCTACGCTTCCAACCCGAGATTGACCACACCATCTTGCAATAATGTGACGATGGATGAACACCCTTCTTCCCTCTCTCCCCCCACTTGGGCTGGACGGTAGAGCGACGGTCTCGCTTCATGCAGGTCGGCGTTCAATCTCCGACCGTCCAAGTGGTTGGGCACCATTCCTTCCCTCCGTTCCATCCCAAATCCTTATCCTGACCCCTTCCCAGTGCTATATAGTCGTCGTGGCTTGGTGCTTTCCCCCGATAGTTCCCTTTCCTTCCCTCTCCCCACCCCCCTCCTACCCCTCCCTTCTCTCCCTCCTGATTTTGCCAAACAGCAGTTAACATCTGAAGGGTCGCCACCCCCAGGCTTAAACGAGCCAAGGGTACAGCTCTGGCTGTCAGCATAGTCTCCCGTGTGTATGGGAACCAACAGTACAGCTCAGCATCAAACAACCAAATAGTTTTAAATTTAGACGAAAAAAAAAATTCTGCAGTACGTGCAGCAGAGAATTTTATTTTATTTTTGTTTGTTTTACAGGAGTGTATTATATATATATATATATATATATATATATATATATATAATATATATAAGTTGAGAGGCAATTCTCTCGTTTTACGAGAAGCGAAAACCGAGTGTGGAGCGCCATTTAGACAGGTGACGAGTGTAGCAAGTGGACGGGGGGTCCCAGAGTTATCCCGTCCCAGTATGGGCCGTCTTCACTCACAGCCTGACAGACCCGTCCTCTTGCGTAGCACATAAGTGTTTTGACGCAGAACTGCCCTAAACGCCAAAAGCTGGTGGCGTTCTCAACATGGCAGCGGCTCACGAAATTGACGCGATATCCCGGTGTCTATTTTGATTGGGTCGTGGGTGTTCTCTCTCTCTCTCTCTCTCTCTCTCTCTCTCTCTCTCTCTCTGGTAGGTTTAGGTTCGCGAGCAATCCTAGTACAACCGTTTAGTGACGTTGGGAACGTTCGGGGAGGACGGGCTGCTGCGTGTGTCCAGGCGAGTCCAGGTCTCTTTCGCGTTCATAATATCATTCATAAATGCTCCTGTCACCAGTAGGCAAGTCTCGTCATCACCCACCATATTCACCAAGACTGACAGCCAGAGTCACCAGGACAAGAGTTCTCATCAAGACTGACAGCCAGAGTCACCAGGACAAAAGTTGTCACCAAGACTGACAGCCAGAGTCACCAGGACAAGAGTTGTCACCAAGACTGACAGCCAGAGTCACCAGGACAAGAGTTCTCACCAAGACTGACAGCCAGAGTCACCAGGACAAGAATTGTCACCAGAACTGACAGCCAGAGTCACCAAGTGTTCTTTAGGCTGTAACTTACAGGCTGGCCGCCCTTGTCAACATCTCCCACCCCAAGACAACAATAACAGTAAGCCTACCTGGGGGGGGGGGTCATGGACCACCACACTTCTTACTAAGTTGCGTGTTCAAGTCACTAATATTAAGATAATCACTCCCACTGCCCGTGCGCACAAGAACCCAATAAACCATAGATGCTTCGGCATCTAAGTTAGTGATTCGTAGACAGTCGTTAGTGAGGACATTAATGGGGACTGTGGAGACTAACATTAACCTGGGAGACAGTGAACACTAGCATCAGGGGAAACAGGAATATTATTAAAGGTGAAGTTTTGAATAGCCAGGGGTGTTGCTCACAGGCCGGGGCGTCACGCGCCCACACCTGGCGGGGGCGTCACGCACCCACACCTGGCGGGGGCGTCACGCGCCCACACCTGGCGGGGGCGTCACGCGCCCACACCTGGCGGGGGCGTCACGCGCCCACACCTGGCGGGGGCGTCACGCGCCCACACCTGGCGGGGGCGTCACGCGCCCACACCTGGCGGGGGCGTCACGCGCCCACACCTGGCGGGGGCGTCACGCGCCCACAGACTAACATTATGAATATCGTGACCATTTTGATACAATAAAAGAAGGTAATACGACCTTCTATCGTAAACTGAATCACGAGCCCACAGGTCGTCAGGTCCTCCCTCCCGCCTAGTACGTGTCCACGAGCCCACAGGTCGTCAGGTCCTCCCTCCCGCCCTGTACGTGTCCACGAGCTCATCACCTTTTACACGCGCCAGAAATAAAAACAAAATCGCTACTACTAAGGCTTTAGTGTTTATGAATGAGCAGCTGGCAACTGGCGCCTGGACCTCGCGGGCTCCCGCACGCTTCCAGTGACAGCGTGCAGGCTGGCCAAGCACAGGTGACGCACCAAGTGACAGGTGTCCTGCAGTGAAACACAGGCAACACGTCTATAGTGACAGGTGTCCTGCAGTGAAACACAGGCAACACGTCTATAGTGACAGGTGTCCTGCAGTGAAACACAGGCAACACGTCTATAGTGACAGGTGTCCTGCAGTGAAACACAGGCAACACGTCTATAGTGACAGGTGTCCTGCAGTGAAACACAAGGCAACACTTCAAACAATTAATTAATTAATTTTTGCAATGAAGAACACTTTGAATATTTAATGTGACTTGACATCATGCCATGTTTAGTCTAAATAAACCATTAATATACTCATCACAGCCGTGGCGCGTGGTGAGAGAAAGGGGGGATAGGGAGAGCTTGCACGCCAGCACATCAAAGGTATAAGACTCATACAGTTGCATCTTTGGGAAGGACAAAAAGCTTTAATTTCTTCGGATATGGTATAGTCAATGGTGCTAAATGGAATCGCATTTATATATGTTCCGAGCGTTTGACCAACTTACCATTCCCACAGATGAGGCGAGGGGTGGCACAGTGTCCTGATACAGTGTCCCGATACAGTGTTCTACTGAGCCGTAGTCAAGACGCTCCACTACGGCACTTAGGGCTAATAAACACTCCAGCTACACTAATGACTTCATCAGTTCACCATCGTCACGGGCAATATGCATCAGTATCTATCTCATCAATCAATGTTGCACACATACTATAGTAATGTATGAAATATTTCAGTCACTTGCATAATCTTCAGAAGCACTTGTCCCCTCGTGTTAGAGGAAGTGAAGGTGAGCACTGATACGCTAACAAGTTGAGAGTAATATCAGGTAGCGTGGGCGAGCTCGTGGGAGGGAGGGAGGGTGGGAGAGCGCACCCAGCGTGGCCAGCCTGCGGGAGAGGGGTAGCGTCCACCCTCAGTGGGATGGTGTTGGCAACTGGTGGAGGCTCCCCGCCACCACACACACTGCCTCTCTGCCCGCCCGCCCGCCTGCCTCCTCCTGCCCTCACTACTACCTTCCACGGGTGAAGGGGTGGATGGCTCTATGGCTCTCTCTCCCTCTCCCTCTCTCTCTCTCCCTCTCTCTTCCTTCCTTCCTCCCTCCCTCCTCCCCTCCCCTCCCACCTCCTTTTATTTTTTTCCTTCTCATACGTACAGCCTGTAAAGATTTGTTAATAATATGAGTGTCTTCCTCTGATATTATAATTACATATTTAGCGAGGCTTATATAATGCACCCAACATCCATACATACCTCCTTCCTTCCTTCCTCCCTCCCTCCCTCCCTTCATTCCTTCCTTCCTTCCTTCAAACTATCGCACGACGCTGTAAGCTCCACCTTTGTTTTCAAACCATTTTTATTTTTTAATCACTCGCACCAGACTCGTCTCACAATTGAGGATTCCGTGGTTCCTTTCACCAGATGCTAACACCAGTAGTTACCTTTTCGGGACCGCAGTAAGCCCTAAGTACACAGGCTTCCTGTCCCCGACAACGGGTAATTGCATTTCGACACCATTATTAAGCCACAATATAACGATAAAAAGAAAATTCTAAAATAAGACTTTAATGTGCATTATTAAAAAAGTCACAAAATTCACTTTTGTGACGTTATACACGACTTTGAAGGTAATCTGCTTAGCCTTCACAATAGTGGCGGCGACCAGTTCCTTCACTCACTATGTGGCTACACTTATCGCCGCCGTCCACAAGGTGGGTGTGGGCTCCGCCGCCGTCCACAAGGTGGGTGTGGGCTCCGCCGCCGTCCACAAGGTGGGTGTGGGCTCCGCCGCCGTCCACAAGGTGGGTGTGGGCTCCGCCGCCGTCCACAAGGTGGGTGTGGGCTCCGCCGCCGTCCACAAGGTGGGTGTGGGCTCCGCCGCCGTCCACAAGGTGGGTGTGGGCTCCGCCGCCGTCCACAAGGTGGGTGTGGGCTCCGCCGCCGTCCACAAGGTGGGTGTGGGCTCCGCCGCCGTCCACAAGGTGGGTGTGGGCTCCGCCGCCGTCCACAAGGTGGGTGTGGGCTCCGCCGCCGTCCACAAGGTGGGTGTGGGCTCCGCCGCCGTCCACAAGGTGGGTATGGGCTCCGCCGCCGTCCACAAGGTGGGTATGGGTTCCGCCGCCGTCCACAAGGTGGGTATGGGTTCCGCCGCCGTCCATAAGGTGGGTATGGGTTCCGCCGCCGTCCACAAGGTGGGTAAGGGGTCCACCTCTGCCCGCAGGACGGGCATATAGGGTGCATAACAAACCAGTTAATCTTCCACCTCATCCACATCTTGTAATGAATCTTCAAAGGATTCAACTCCACTTTTACAGATTCTCACATGGCTTGGGAGCTAATGGCATCCACGTTCCATCCTTGCCTATTCTTGGGTGCGCTCTCGCCTTCCTATCCACCCTTCTCCCCGTTTACCGTCCCCTGCTCCACCACATTCCTTAGTCCCCGTCCATCCCTCATCAACTCTCCTTTTGTCCTGTCCCGCCCCGTCCACGCTCTTCATCTAACCAACTCTCGTAGACAGGTGTTTCGAGCGTCTTAGTGTCATTTGCATATAATCACAGTACGAGTCAGCATGTATCTCGGTAGGTTCTTCCTATGTCAGTTTGTCACTACTGGTGCACTGTCTGTGACCAGTGGTGACACACACACACATTAACGCCATAATGGAAGGTGACGCATTTTGTGTGTGTGTGTGTGTGTGTGTATATTATAGTATATATATATATATATATATATATATATATATATATATATATATATATAAATAGCTTCGGCTATCACCTCATTATGTCCGGTCGTGATGGTCAAGTGGTTTAAGGCATCTTGTACATACCAGTTGCGTTGCTCCTGGGAGTATGGGTTCGAGTCACTTCTGGGGTGTGAGTTTTCATTCGCATATAGTCCTGGGGACCATTCAGGCTTGTTCGCATATATTATATATATATATATATATATATATATATATATATATATATATATATATATATATATATATATATATAATGTCGTTCATAATAGCCAGAGTTACATAAAAAGGCAAATATTCGTGAAATATTTTTTCCAAATTTGTTTTCTTACGAAATGATAAAGTTGTCATTTTTATTAAATATGATTGCAATTTCATATTATTTGAGTGAAAACTAACAAATTTGATCAAACCTAACCTAACCTACCTAACCTAAACTACCTAACCTAACCTAACCAATGGGTATGGGTTATGGTGATATTGTGATGATGACAATATCCAAACCTAACATAACTGTTAGTAATTCATGTTTCAAATGTAATTGATTATTGTTAGAAAATAGCCAACCTGGTAAGAAATATTTCAAAATAATGAAAATCATTTTGCCTGTTAGGCACATCGGACCTTGCATACTAGGCCAAGAAGTGCAGTTCTGGCTATTAGGCACGACATTCACCACACAGACTGAGGAGACCTAACTAACCCATTAATTCAAAATACATTCAGAAGGAACGCAAATTCAAAATTCATTTGAGTGGCAACCTTTATTATCTGAAGCAACTATATTACAAAAATTCACTATAATGTGCAAAACTATGAACATCCTGTGTATGACCTATTGATATAATAGGTCATACACAGGGGTCCGTCCGTCCACAAGTGGTTAGGCACCATTCTTTTCCCCCGTCCCGTCCCAAATCCACATCCTGGCCCATTCAAAGTGCTATATAGTGGTAATGGCTTTGCGCTTTCCCGTAATAGTTCCCTTGCCTTCCTAGTCTCGTCACCGCATGTCAGCTTCAGCCGTGTCTTCTCAGTGGTGTTGTGAATGCGGGCTCCTGGCCACAACCTCCCCGTGTGGTGTACACGACTTGCACAACACTACACCCTCTGGCGCCGCGAGACTTCACACTGTGCCTCAGTCGTCACACTCCTGGCCATGGGGGTGGTCGTCTGGTGGTGTTGGTAGCGACCAATGCCTTGAAGTTGCTGACTTGCGTCAAATCCGAACACACAGTTCGATGATTCGACATACTGTTCGGCCATTCCTGTTAGACACAAGAGGGTTCTCCACCGAAAGACTCCGGACCAGTTCTCTGACACCTTAAGACACGTCTGGTACATTATTGTTAAAAAAACAGTCATATTTTGTCATCATAGTGTTCGCGATCATGTACGCCTTCTCCTCCCCCTGTCCCAAGACATGTTGAGAATTGGTGATAGTGTGAGAAAGTGCCGTAGCTCACCCTGGCAACCTTTGGTGTACCGTCTTTGACTCTTGCTCCTGTTTTAAAAAGTTATTGAGACCTGGCCCATTTGCTCCTGGGGCAGGTCTCAAGTCTCAGCAGGATATACTTGTTTCGCTCTGATGTAAACTTGTTCGCTTCCACTTTTGTGAACTGCACGATTGTCGAGGGGGGTGGACATGCAACCCATCCTCGACTCAAGTCCATTACATTCAGCGGTCAACCCCACAGACGCATTCATAAATTTTAACATGCTGTTCATTCAAAACGGGAATTTTCTCAAGTATAAATTAATATTATAATATATTAGCATATTGTGTATAAATAGGCATAGGTTAGGTTAGGTCAGGTGTTTAGGTTCTGCTGGCGATTATTTGTATTTGTAGTACGTGCGTGAAGCATTTACAGCGTTGTGGTTCGAACAAAATTCGTCAGTGAAGCACTTGTTCCGGAAATGTTCGAACGTCAGCAGTTGTGAGTCGTGTGTAAACCGCTTTTCATTCATAAACAGGGGGTTTGGCGGATGCATGGAATCACTTTTGGATCTTTGTTTGGAGGACGGGCTGGGACATGACGTCCCCTGGACATTTGTACGAACAGTATGCAACAGGATGCTCCAGTTCATTCCTTTTACCTACTTCTGTTACTGTTGCAGAAGCATCCGTCTACACGAGGAATGGTTTGCCAGGGTCTGGATGTGTCAGAACATTGCTGTTCATACCAGTCTGCAGAATTTGAAAAGCTACCCCCCCCCTTTTTTTTGGTCCGGTTTACAAATTTTGCTGATCTGCTAATTTTATGTAATGGCTTATTTTTTATTTAATTGGCAATTTACGCAAAATCTCTTGTCAAATGCAGGATGTAAGTAGTCAAACCCAAGAACGACTTACGGTTCTCCTTGCTTTGAGGAGCTGAGAATTCATGGATATCTTCCGTTTATATGGCATGAAAGTTACTTTACTTTACAAAGAAACTACACTTTTCGAAATTCACCTTCGATATACGGACCTTGAGTCTAAGCAACAATGTCATCAAGTTGTGAGAATGTTCCTCTAGTGACTTTTCCGGAGCATTTGCATCACCGAGGTAAAGCAACTGTGGGACCGATTAAACTTGAAACAACTTGCTAACAATCACAGGAACGTCAACCCGAAAGACGGGTCATTCTTACCTCCGGAGCTCACCGTAAGCACAAGACTAGGACACAATATCTTCCGTGACACACACACGCGCACACACTCTAGCCATGCTTGACACGGCGCAGGTTTAACACCGTAAAGAACAGCGCGATCTTCAGAAGTATCAGTTCTTCCCTGTATGTTGGGTAATGGAGGGACGCTTCATCGTTGTCCAAGTTGTTTATTCTCTGGAAGTGTCGGCGAGCGCCCCTTCGTCCTCCTGACGACACACCAGGAGCGGCGCCCCAGTCACAGCCCCAGTGATCACAGGATATGTATTCCAAACTTTTATTCAGTCATATATGATTGTTGAACCAGGTGACAAACGAGTAGGGGAAGAGGGAACGTGATAGATGTATAGGAGAGGATGGTGGTAGTGGATGGTTTCCACCACGTGATGATGATGGTGGTGATGATGGTGGTGGTGATGATGATGGTGATTATGATGACGCTGTAGGTGCACCAGCCTAGATATACATTCTTAAAAACAAATATTTTATTGTACAGTACAAGTATTCGTCTCAGTTTTAGTAGTGTGTGAAGGATAAAACACACGCGACTGGACAAGGTACTCCTCACTTTGTCAAGAAACTCTTGGGTAAGAAACTGTCTCTACCAGGATACTTACCTGCACCCGAGCACACTTGGCCCGCTGCTGGCTCCCTGCACCTCAGGACACTTGGCCTGCTGCTGGCTCCCTGCACCCCAGCACACTTGGCCTGCTGCTGGCTCCCTGCACCCCAGCACACTTGGCCTGCTGCTGGCTCCCTGCACCCCAGCACACTTGGCCTACTGCTGGCTCCCTGCACCCCAGCACACTTGGCCTACTGCTGGCTCCCTGCACCCCAGCACACTTGGCCTGCTGCTGGCTCCCTGCACCCCAGCACACTTGGCCTACTGCTGGCTCCCTGCACCCCAGCACACTTGGCCTGCTGCTGGCTCCCTGCACCCCAGCACACTTGGCCTGCTGCTGGCTCCCTGCACCCCAGCACACTTGGCCTGCTGCTGGCTCCCTGCACCCCAGCACACTTGGCCTGCTGCTGGCTCCCTGCACCCAGCACACTTTGCCTGCTGCTGGCTCCCTGCACCCCAGCACACTTGGCCTGCTGCTGGCTCCCTGCACCCCAGCACACTTGGCCTACTGCTGGCTCCCTGCACCCCAGCACACTTGGCCTGCTGCTGGCTCCCTGCACCCCAGCACACTTGGCCTGCTGCTGGCTCCCTGCACCCCAGCACACTTGGCCTACTGCTGGCTCCCGCACCCCAGCACACTTGGCCTACTGCTGCTCCCTGCACCCCAGCACACTTGGCCTGCTGCTGGCTCCCTGCACCCCCACACATTGCCTACTGCTGGCTCCCTGCACCCCAGCACCTTGGCCTACTGGGCTCCCTGCACCCCAGCAACTTGGCCTACTGCTGGCTCCCTGCACCCCAGCACACTTGGCCTGCTGCTGGCTCCCTGCACCCCGCACACTTGGCCTACTGCTGGCTCCCTGCACCCCAGCACACTTGGCCTGCTGCTGGCTCCCTGCACCCCAGCACACTTGGCCTACTGCTGGCTCCCTGCACCCCCGCACACTTGGCCTGCTGCTGGCTCCCTGCAACCCCAGCACACTTGGCCTGCTGCTGGCTCCCTGCACCCCCACTGCCACTGTGTGGCTCTGCTGCTGGCTCCCTGCACCCCACACCACTTGGCCTGCTGCTGGCTCCCTGCACCCCAGCACACTTGGCCCGC
>WNGS01064754.1:0-19816 GCA_020271785.1 Procambarus virginalis
CAGCCAGATCAGCCTCACAGCTGAGGGCAGCAGGTCTGCCCCCAGGACACACAGCCAGATCAGCCCTCACAGCTGAGGGCAGCAGGTCTGCCCCCAGGACACACAGCCAGATCACCCTCACAGCTGAGGCAGCAGGTCTGCCCCCAGGACACACAGCCAGATCAGCCCTCACAGCTGAGAGCAGCGGTCTGCCCCCAGGACACACAGCCAGATCAGCCCTCACAGCTGAGGGCAGCAGGTCTGCCCCCAGGACACACAGCCAGATCAGCCCTCACAGCTGAGGCAGCAGGTCTGCCCCCAGGACACACAGCCAGATCACCCTCACAGCTGAGGGCAGCAGGTCTGCCCCCAGGACACACAGCCAGATCAGCCCTCACAGCTGAGGGCAGCAGGTCTGCCCCCAGGACACACAGCCAGATCAGCCTCACAGCTGAGGGGCAGCAGGTCTGCCCCCAGGACACACAGCAGATCAGCCCTCACAGCTGAGGGCAGCAGGTCTGCCCCCAGGACACACAGCCAGATCACCCTCACAGCTGAGGGCAGCAGGTCTGCCCCCAGGACACAGCCGATCACCCTCACAGCTGAGGCAGCAGGTCTGCCCCAGGACACACAGCCAGATCAGCCCTCACAGCTGAGGGCAGCAGGTCTGCCCCCAGGACACACAGCCAGATCAGCCCTCACAGCTGAGGCAGCAGGTCTGCCCCCAGGACACACAGCCAGATCACCCCTCACAGCTGAGGGCAGCAGGTCTGCCCCCAGGACACACAGCCAGATCAGCCCTCACAGCTGAGGGCAGCAGGTCTGCCCCCAGACACAGCCAGATCACCCCTCACAGCTGAGGGCAGCAGGTCTGCCCCCAGACACACAGCCAGATCAGCCCTCACAGCTGAGGGCAGCAGGTCTGCCCCCAGGACACACAGCCAGATCAGCCCTCACAGCTGAGGCAGCAGGTCTGCCCCCAGGAACACAGCCAGATCAACCCTCACAGCTGAGGGCAGCAGGTCTGCCCCAGGACACACAGCCAGATCAGCCCTCACAGCTGAGGCAGCAGGTCTGCCCCCAGGACACACAGCCAGATCACCCCTCACAGCTGAGGGCAGCAGGTCTGCCCCCAGGACACACAGCCAGATCACCCCTCACAGCTGAGGGCAGCAGTCTGCCCCCAGGACACACAGCCAGAGATCACCCTCACAGCTGAGGGCAGCAGGTCTGCCCCCAGGACACACAGCCAGATCACCCTCACAGCTGAGGGCAGCAGGTCTGCCCCCAGGACACACCCGATCACCCCTCACAGCTGAGGGCAGCAGGTCTGCCCCCAGGACACACAGCCAGATCAGCCCTCACAGCTGAGGGCAGCAGGTCTGCCCCCAGGACACACAGCCAGATCAGCCCTCACAGCTGAGGCAGCAGGTCTGCCCCCAGGCACACAGCCAATCACCCCTCACAGCTGAGGGCAGCAGGTCTGCCCCCAGGACACACAGCCAGATCAGCCCTCACAGCTGAGGGCAGCAGGTCTGCCCCCAGACACACAGCCAGATCAGCCCACAGCTGAGGGCAGCAGGTCTGCCCCAGGACACACAGCCAGATCAGCCCTCACAGCTGAGGGCAGCAGGTCTGCCCCCAGGACACACAGCCAGATCACCCCTCACAGCTGAGGGCAGCAGGTCTGCCCCCAGGACACACAGCCAGATCACCCTCACAGCTGAGGGCAGCAGGTCTGCCCCCAGGACACACAGCCAGATCAGCCCTCACAGCTGAGGGCAGCAGGTCTGCCCCCAGGACACACAGCCCTCACAGCCCTGACAAACACGGCCGCGCCTGGGACCTTCACAACCTGAGAGTGGTGAACATGGAATTGATGTTTGCAAGATGTGAGTGATCGCTCGCACCATTCTCAGAGTGGGCAACACGCAATGTGAACGCAAAGACTTCCTGTAAACCCATCGAGTTTTGTACGCATTTATCCATACCGTTCATATATAGATAGTTTTAGTCCATTCTAATTTTCAAGAGGTGCCGGAACAAGTAGGTTGTCGTGGGTATGTGGGCCGCTCCAAGCAACAGCCTGTTGGACCACTCTCTCACAAGTCAAGCCTGGCCTCGGGCGGGGCTTGGGAGTAGAACAACTCCCAGAACCCCATCAAGCGGGTATGGACCCCCCCTCCCCCCGTATACTCACCGTGTGAGTGGTAGTGGAAAGGTTTAATCATATAATGAACTCAGGAGCCGAACTCCAGTGTTCTATAGGCAAACTTTACGCTTGTGGTTAAGTAGGTTAGTGAAGCTAGACGTAGATATATAAGAATACTTAGCAAGAGGGTAAATATAACAATGTTGTGGATTCCTTCTCACATTGGCCTGCAGGAACATGACAAGTTGACGCCCTTGCTAAGGCTGCAGTAATTAAGACAGTATTGAACGGAATCTTGAGTTATCAAATAGGTCCCTTAAAAGTGTCATTAGACGAGAACTCCTGGATGGATTTGAAGAAGTAGAGCTGTGCAAACTGGAACTAGCAGGTCCATTGTTCATCACAATGAAATGTGTGAAGTAAAACATGTGTATGGGGCAAGTAACAAAGTCAGTAGACTAACAGATGTTGTCACAGCTCGTATAAGACTTGGCTACAAGTATCTCTGGCAGTTCGGCTTGTATAGGGATCTAGATGAAGTAAAGTGTAAAGTGTGCGGACAAAGACAGGGACACACACTCGAACACTATATCTTGGATTGTAGTAAAATTGAGCCATTTAGAGATAAATCTAAGCTCACTCTGAATGATATGGCAACCTATCTTATTACCATGGATAAATTACCTGAAATACTTGCACTGTATCCATATTTCGCTTCCAGTAATGAACGACATATGAGATTCAGAAACAAGTAGTGTATTGTGAGGACTAATAATAACAGAAGCTCCCCTATGACTCTGTAATGTCCCCATTGGTTAAACTATTATGTATTAGTGATAAGACCTACCATTAATGTATGATGACTTACTGTAAATATGTAGCTCTTGAAATAGCACTTTCTCTGTAACTAGCTGACATTGTAACTATAAGGTGTGAAGGATAGATGAAATTGTTTATATAAGAATCTAAGATGAGGTCTGATAAAGACCTTTTGTGCCCTCTGTAATGCTTTTGCGCTACCGCTCACAGGATGAGTATGGGGTGCACAATAAACTAGCCGCCTCAGACGGCAACAATCAAAATCAATGGATATAAGTATATAGAGCAGTAGCGGAGGGGTAGTGGGGGGGGGGTTGAGTGGACCAGTGTGGAGGAGGGGGAGGGGAGGGGGATATAAGGTGTGGCGCGTGTGGTGGGTGTGTGGCGCGTGTGTGGCGCGTGTGGCGGTGTGTGGCGGCCAGGTGAGTCTGGCCTGGATATACGAGACGGCGGTCACTTGGTGGTTCATGTATGTGGTAGTGGAGGTGTCTTGACACCCTGCCTTGACGGGGGGGGGGGGGGTGTTGACAGTGTTGCAGAGGGGGGAGGGGGCTGAGATTGTTGACAGTGTGTTGCGTAATGTGAGTGGAGGCTAAGATCATTTACAATATATTGCAAAAAGGATGATGGGTGGCTGAGTGTTGACGGTATATTGCAGAGTATGGGGGGGGGGGCTGAATACAGCACCATTTTCCTTGTTATTTTAAAACCATATAAATGAATTATTTATGATTCCTATAGCGCAGCGTTCAGCTCAATCCCGTCATTCTTTTGTACGTGTGGTTCCAACTGTGTTCTTGTTCAGCTTCCAAAGTTGAACAAAATTCTTGTGTACTCTGACGACTCCCCTTGAACCGTATACCAACCTGTCCTCCTACAAGGAACGTCGCTTTTCGCTCGTATGAGTTACATAAGACCAACAATTGTCGTACAAGGTATGGAAGCGGCTGGCGTAAGTGACGTCCTGTCACGTTTTCTATTTTGGGTCCTTGTAACATTGGCTATGACTACTGCCAACATTGTAACATTGGGTACGATAACCCAATGTAAAACCGGGTAAAATAGTCACCACTGTGACCTTCTATAATGAATACTAAACTAATAAATGTACACACTTCTTATCCTGAGTAACACTTCCTGTAGGTTGCACTTGGTAACACTGTTATTGAACACTAACACTGTAAAATAAGCTGACATATGATGGTTACACCGGATCCAAAGGTACACTAAAAAACAAGGAAATGCTACACAGGATTAAATACGCTGCCACCATCTGCCTTGACCACTGAGACTAAATCAAACAACGAGGCAAGAAACATTGCTTGACTTGGAGAGTACTTTCTATAACTGTCATTAAATATGGGACGGTTGTCAGCCACGATACCAAAAGACTAAGAGGATTCAACAATTGACACAGACGGGAAATTTAACATGAGTTTATTGAGATACCAAATTATACTAAACACCACGATAATTCCTACTCTAACACTGGCAACAAGTTAAGAAATTTAGACATGGAACAAAATTACAGAGCTCACACACATTACCTTAAACAAGCCCTCTGTCTCTCCGTCCGGTGGACACTGTCTCTCCCGGCCTGTGGATGATCGTCACAGAACCGGCCTCGATCCGGGAGCACCGTACTCTGTCTCTAAGTCACTACGGACCCTCTATATACACCTCACAAAAGGGGGGGGGGAAGATTTATTGTGATACCTACACCACGAAATAAGAGGTCGGCCCCACGTGCACAAACACTCAAGAATTTATCATTAAACTTGTTTGACATTAACCATAAACTGTTTCAAGAGAGGACTTATTAATTTCGTGTGTGGCTGACCTCTGACCTGGTTAAAAGGGGGAAATCCAAGCATGTTTACACATGAGGATCTGGGGTCTACTCCCTTACCCTGTTGACAAGAGTATCATGAAATATTACATACTTGAAACTGTGCTGAATAAGACTAACCCAGGAATTTTTAATCAACATACAAGAAAACCGGAGGTCATCTGGGCTGACCTCTTGGAGCAGACTTCCCTGGTTGAGAACTCTAGGGGGGGGGGGTCATGGGTGTTACATCCTCTGGTAGGTTAGGAGAGGACACTTTAAATTGGGCGTTTTTTTTACGTTGGGAAATCTTAGGAGGACGAGCTTCCTATACATTAAGAACTCTTAGTGTGCCTACATCAGGAGGGTTTACTACTTAATAGATGAGTATTGCAGGTCGGGGGCTGCAGACTGAGACTGGCGTAGATTGTATGCAGGAAGGCGATCCCTGGTGTAAATCCCTGACAACGTTTTCGACATTCGACTTTATTATACTAATGTGTGCTTGTGGCATGAGGCTTGGTGGTATGTCAGCACCCCCATAGTTCCTCCGGTTATGAACGTTGTGTGCGTGAACTGCTTGATACCTGGTTGATGGGGTTCTGGGAGTTCTTCTACTCCCCCAAGCCCGGCCCGAGGCCAGGCTTGACTTGTGAGAGTTTGGTCCACCAGACTGTTGCTTGGAGCGGCTCGCAGGCCCACATACCCACCACAGCCCGGTTGGTCCGGCACGTTTTTTTTTTTTTTTTTTTACAAAACAGTCTAGTTTTCTTTTGAAGATGTCCACGGTTGTTCCGGCAATATTTCTTACGCTCGCTGCTAGGACGTTGAACACCGCGGACCTCTGATGTTTATACAGTGTTCTCTGATTGTGCCTATGGCACCTCTGCTCTTCACTGGTTCTATTCTGCATTTTCTTCCATATCGTTCACTCCAGTACGTTGTTATTTTACTGTGTAGATTTGAAACTTGGCCCTCCAGTATTTTCCATGTGTATATATTTGGTATCTCGTCTCCTTTCTTGTGAGTACATTTGGAGAGCTTTGAGACGATCCCATAATTTAGGTGCTTTATCGCGTCTATGTATCATCTATATCTCCCCGCCTTGAGTCCATGGTAATACAACTGCGGGAATGACTGGTGCAGAGACCCGAATATTGGCCAGTATTCCGGTGGTGTTGACAGCTCGCCCCATTTTTGTTCCCTGTCTTCACCGCCACTCAGGGGGGCGTGAGGGTACTGGCCTGGCCTTCAGCACGGTTAGCAGGCACCCCTCGCAGGTGCAGGCACCCCTCGCAGGTGCTGGCACCTTACTGGCTCAACAGTGAGTGACCCTGTAACACGCATACCTGCTGTGCTTACGTACTTGGCATGCACCCATCCTGACACGTGTATNCCTTGGACATGGCAGAAGTTCCCGGCGACAGAAGTCAACACCTTACCTTGCCATGATTTCGGGCTTAGCGTCCCCGCGGCCCGGTCCTCGACCAGGTCTCCGACGTATTTTGTACCTTGGCACAAGCACAGTCTCTTAACAAAAGAGACGGTTGCAGCGCCTGCGTGCTCCGACACCCTATTTCCTCATACAATTAAACTGATAAACATAATCAAGTCACAGATACCTGCTTGCCTGATACCTGGTTGATGGGGTTCTGGGAGTCCTTCTACACCCCAAGCCCGGCCTGAGTCCAGGCTTGACTTGTGAGAGTTTGGTCCACCAGGCTGTTGCTTGGAGCGGCCCACATACCCACCACAGCCCGGTTGGTCCGGCACTCCTTGAAGAAAACTATCTAGTTTTCTCTTGAAGATGTCCACGGTTGTTCCTGCAGTTAAGAGAGACAGACAGCTAGGCTTATCCCAGAGATAGCCCTAGTTCAGTAGTAGTGATGAAGAATTACCGTAATACCATAATTCAGTGAGCGTTCTCTTTGTTCCAGGTGAGGATGTCAGGTGGTCCTCGTAGCGTCCTGCAGATTGGCAGTTACTCCTCGATCACAACAGGTAGGTGTGGGGGGGGGGGAGTTTACCATCCCAGGTAAACCATTCCCCCCCCCACAATAGGTGTGGGGGGGGGAGGTCAGGGTGTAGCCAGCCCCACCTACACCTTTAGGTTCGTGAAATTTCTGGTTATTGGGCCTAATTATAATTGTAGCAACACCAGTACCGCGTGTAATGACCGCCCCTTTACTAGTCGTTGTAACACTAGTACTAGCCCCAGTACTAGTAGTGATAGTACCAGTACTAGTAGTGATAGTACCAGTACTAGTAGTGACAGTACCAGTACTAGTAGTGACAGTACCAGTACTAGTAGTGACAGTACCAGTACTAGTAGTATAGTACCAGTACTAGTAGTAGCCAGTTACCAGTACTAGTAGTAGCACAGTACCAGTACTAGTAGTGCCAGTACCAGTACTAGTAGTACAGTACCAGTACTAGTAGTAGTACAGTACCAGTACTAGTAGTATACAGTACCAGTACTATAGTAGTACAGTACCAGTACTAGTAGTGACAGTACCAGTACTAGTAGTAGCTACAGTACCAGTACTAGTATAGCTACAGTACCAGTACTAGTAGTAGCCACAGTACCAGTACTAGTAGTAGCTACAGTACCAGTACTAGTAGGATACAGTACCAGTACTAGTAGTGACAGTACCAGTACTAGTAGTAGTACAGTACCAGTACTAGTAGTAGCACAGTACCAGTACTAGTAGTAGTCACAGTACCAGTACTAGTAGTAGCTACAGTACCAGTACTATAGTAGCCACAGTACCAGTACTAGTAGTAGCTACAGTACCAGTACTAGTAGTAGTCACAGTACCAGTACTAGTAGTAGCCACAGTACCAGTACTAGTAGTAGTACAGTACCAGTACTAGTAGTGACAGTACCAGTACTAGTAGTAGCTACAGTACCAGTACTAGTAGTAGCCACAGTACCAGTACTAGTAGTAGTCACAGTACCAGTACTAGTAGTGTCACAGTACCAGTACTAGTAGTAGCTACAGTACCAGTACGTAGTAGCTACAGTACCAGTACTAGTAGTAGCCACAGTACCAGTACTAGTAGTGACAGTACCAGTACTAGTAGTGACAGTACCAGTACTAGTAGTAGCCACAGTACCAGTACTAGTAGTACCACAGTACCAGTACTAGTAGTGACAGTACCAGTACTAGTAGTGACAGTACCAGTACTAGTAGTAGTCACAGTACCAGTACTAGTAGTAGCCACAGTACCAGTACTAGTAGTAGCCACAGTACCAGTACTAGCCACAGTACTAGTAGTGACAGTACCAGTACTAGTAGTAGCCACAGTACCAGTACTAGTAGTAGCACAGTACCAGTACTAGTAGTAGCTACAGTACCAGTACTAGTAGTAGCTACAGTACCAGTACTAGTAGTAGCCACAGTACCAGTACTAGTAGTAGCTACAGTACCAGTACTAGTAGTAGCTACAGTACCAGTACTAGTAGTAGCCACAGTACCAGTACTAGTAGTAGTCACAGTACCAGTACTAGTAGTAGCTACAGTACCAGTACTAGTAGTACGTACCAGTACTAGTAGTAGCTACAGTACCAGTACCAGTACTAGTAGTAGTCACAGTACCAGTACTAGTAGTAGCTACAGTACCAGTACTAGTAGTAGCTACAGTACCAGTACTAGTAGTGACAGTACCAGTACTAGTAGTAGACAGTACCAGTACTAGTAGTAGCCACAGTACTAGTAGTAGCTACAGTACCAGTACTAGTAGTGACAGTACCAGTACTAGTAGTAGCACAGTACCAGTACTAGTAGTAGCTACAGTACCAGTACTAGTAGTGACAGTACCAGTACTAGTAGTAGCTACAGTACCAGTACTAGTAGTAGCACAGTACCAGTACTAGTAGTAGACAGTACCAGTACTAGTAGTAGCTACAGTACCAGTACTAGTAGTAGCTACAGTACCAGTACTAGTAGTAGTCACAGTACCAGTACTAGTAGTAGCTACAGTACCAGTACTAGTAGTAGTCACAGTACCAGTACTAGTAGTAGCCACAGTACCAGTACTAGTAGTAGCTACAGTACCAGTACTAGTAGTAGCCACAGTACCAGTACTAGTAGTAGCCACAGTACCAGTACTAGTAGTAGCTACAGTACCAGTACTAGTAGTAGCTACAGTACCAGTACTAGTAGTAGTCACAGTACCAGTACTAGTAGTGACAGTACCAGTACTAGTAGTAGCTACAGTACCAGTACTAGTAGTAGTACAGTACCAGTACTAGTAGTAGCTACAGTACCAGTACTAGTAGTAGCTACAGTACCAGTACTAGTAGTAGCTACAGTACCAGTACTAGTAGTAGCTACAGTACCAGTACTAGTAGTAGCCACAGTACCAGTACTAGTAGTAGCCACAGTACCAGTACTAGTAGTAGCTACAGTACCAGTACTAGTAGTAGCTACAGTACCAGTACTAGTAGTAGCCACAGTACCAGTACTAGTAGTAGTCACAGTACCAGTACTAGTAGTAGCCACAGTACCAGTACTAGTAGTAGCTACAGTACCAGTACTAGTAGTAGCCACAGTACCAGTACTAGTAGTAGCTACAGTACCAGTACTAGTAGTAGCCACAGTACCAGTACTAGTAGTAGCCACAGTACCAGTACTAGTAGTAGTCCCAGTACCAGTACTAGTAGTAGCTACAGTACCAGTACTAGTAGTAGCTACAGTACCAGTACTAGTAGTAGCTACAGTACCAGTACTAGTAGTAGTCACAGTACCAGTACTAGTAGTAGCCACAGTACCAGTACTAGTAGTAGTCACAGTACCAGTACTAGTAGTAGCTACAGTACCAGTACTAGTAGTAGCTACAGTACCAGTACTAGTAGTAGTCACAGTACCAGTACTAGTAGTAGCTACAGTACCAGTACTAGTAGTAGCACAGTACCAGTACTAGTAGTAGCCACAGTACAGTACTAGTCCAGTACTAGTAGTGACAGTACCAGTACTAGTAGTAGCTACAGTACCAGTACTAGTAGTAGCCACAGTACCAGTACTAGCCACAGTACTAGTAGTGACCAGTACCAGTACTAGTAGTAGTCACAGTACCAGTACTAGTAGTGACAGTACCAGTACTAGTAGTAGACAGTACCAGTACTAGTAGTAGCTACAGTACCAGTACTAGTAGTAGCCACAGTACCAGTACTAGTAGTAGCCACAGTACCAGTACTAGTAGTAGCCACAGTACCAGTACTAGCCCACCAGTACTAGTAGTGACAGTACCAGTACTAGTAGTAGCCCAGTACCAGTACTAGTAGTAGTCACAGTACCAGTACTAGTAGTAGCCACAGTACCAGTACTAGTAGTAGCCACAGTACCAGTACTAGTAGTAGCCACAGTACCAGTACTAGTAGTAGTCCAGTACCAGTACTAGTAGTAGTCACAGTACCAGTACTAGTAGTAGCACAGTACCAGTACTAGTAGTAGCCACAGTACCAGTACTAGTAGTAGCCACAGTACCAGTACTAGTAGTAGCCACAGTACCAGTACTAGTAGTAGCCACAGTACCAGTACTAGTAGTAGCCACAGTACCAGTACTAGTAGTAGTCACAGTACCAGTACTAGTAGTAGTCACAGTACCAGTACTAGTAGTAGCCACAGTACCAGTACTAGTAGTAGTCACAGTACCAGTACTAGTAGTACCACAGTACCAGTACTAGTAGTAGCCACAGTACCAGTACTAGTAGTACCACAGTACCAGTACTAGTAGTAGCCACAGTACCAGTACTAGTAGTCCACAGTACCAGTACTAGTAGTAGCCACAGTACCAGTACTAGTAGTAGCCACAGTACCAGTATAGCCACAGTACCAGTACTAGTAGTAGCACAGTACCAGTACTAGTAGTAGCCACAGTACCAGTACTAGTAGTAGCCACAGTACCAGTACTAGTAGTAGCTACAGTACCAGTACTAGTAGTAGCCACAGTACCAGTACTAGTAGTAGCCACAGTACCAGTACTAGTAGTAGCCACAGTACCAGTACTAGTAGTAGCCACAGTACCAGTACTAGTAGTAGCCACAGTACCAGTACTAGTAGTAGCTACAGTACCAGTACTAGTAGTAGCCACAGTACCAGTACTAGTAGTAGCCACAGTACCAGTACTAGTAGTAGCTACAGTACCAGTACTAGTAGTAGCTACAGTACCAGTACTAGTAGTAGACAGTACCAGTACTAGTAGTAGTCACAGTACCAGTACTAGTAGTAGCACAGTACCAGTACTAGTAGTAGCCACAGTACCAGTACTAGTAGTAGCCACAGTACCAGTACTAGTAGTAGCTACAGTACCAGTACTAGTAGTAGCCACAGTACCAGTACTAGTAGTAGCCACAGTACCAGTACTAGTAGTAGCCACAGTACCAGTAGTAGCTACAGTACCAGTACTAGTAGTAGCTACAGTACCAGTACTAGTAGTAGCCCAGTACCAGTACTAGTAGTACCACAGTACCAGTACTAGTAGTAGCCACAGTACCAGTACTAGTAGTAGCACAGTACCAGTACTAGTAGCACAGTACCAGTACTAGTAGTAGCCACAGTACCAGTAGTAGCCACAGTACCAGTACTAGTAGTAGCTACAGTACCAGTACTAGTAGTAGCTACAGTACCAGTACTAGTAGTAGCTACAGTACCAGTACTAGTAGTAGTCACAGTACCAGTACTAGTAGTAGCTACAGTACCAGTACTAGTAGTAGCTACAGTACCAGTACTAGTAGTAGCTACAGTACCAGTACTAGTAGTAGTCACAGTACCAGTACTAGTAGTAGCTACAGTACCAGTACTAGTAGTAGCCACAGTACCAGTACTAGTAGTAGTCACAGTACCAGTACTAGTAGTAGTCACAGTACCAGTACTAGTAGTAGCTACAGTACCAGTACTAGTAGTAGCTACAGTACCAGTACTAGTAGTAGCCACAGTACCAGTACTAGTAGTAGCTACAGTACCAGTACTAGTAGTAGCTACAGTACCAGTACTAGTAGTAGCTACAGTACCAGTACTAGTAGTAGCTACAGTACCAGTACTAGTAGTAGCCTCAGTACCAGTACTAGTAGTAGCTACAGTACCAGTACTAGTAGTAGCCACAGTACCAGTACTAGTAGTAGCCACAGTACCAGTACTAGTAGTAGCTACAGTACCAGTACTAGTAGTAGCCACAGTACCAGTACTAGTAGTAGCTACAGTACCAGTACTAGTAGTAGCTACAGTACCAGTACTAGTAGTAGCTACAGTACCAGTACTAGTAGTAGCTACAGTACCAGTACTAGTAGTAGCCACAGTACCAGTACTAGTAGTAGCCTCAGTACCAGTACTAGTATTAGCTACAGTTCCAGTACTAGTAGTAGCCTCAGTACCAGTACTAGTAGTAGCCACAGTACCAGTACTAGCCTCAGTACCAGTACTAGTAGTAGCTACAGTACCAGTACTAGTAGTAGCTACAGTACCAGTACTAGTAGTAGCTACAGTACCAGTACTAGTAGTAGCTACAGTACCAGTACTAGTAGTAGCCACAGTACCAGTACTAGTAGTAGCTACAGTACCAGTACCAGTACTAGTAGTAGCCACAGTACCAGTACTAGTAGTAGCTACAGTACCAGTACTAGTAGTAGCCACAGTACCAGTACTAGTAGTAGCCACAGTACCAGTATTAGTAGTAGCCACAGTACCAGTACTAGTAGTAGCCACAGTACCAGTACTAGTAGTAGCTACAGTACCAGTACTAGTTGTAGCTACAGTACCAGTACCAGTAGTAGCTACAGTACCAGTACCAGTACTAGCTACAGTACCAGTACCAGTAGTAGCCACAGTACCAGTAGTAGCCACAGTACCAGTACTAGTAGCAGCTACAGCACCAGTACATGTCGGAAGACCTTACCCTTAAAGAACACAATAAAATAGCTGTCACAACTACAAGAAAAATGACAGGTTGGATAACAAGAACCTTTCACACTAGAGATGCTATACCGATGATGATACTCTTCAAGACGCTAGTGCTCTCTAGAGTGGAGTACTGCTGCACAATGACAGCCCCTTTAAAAGCTGGAGAAATTGCTGACCTGGAGAGCGTGCAGAGGTCCTTTACTGCTAGAATCCACTCAGTAAAACATCTAAACTGTTGGGACCGACTAAAGAGCCTAAATCTGTATTCTCTTGAGCGCAGGCGGGAGAGATACATAATAATTTACACGTGTAAAATAGTAGAGGGGTTGGTCCCAAACCTACACACAGAAATAACATCACATGATACCAGAAGGCATGGCAGGATGTGCAGAATACCCCCGTTGAAGAGCAGAGGTGCAACAGGTACTCTGAGAGAGAACTATCAACATCAGAGGCCCGAGACTGTTCAACACGCTTCCACTACACATAAGGGACATAACTGGCCGACCCCTCACAGTGTTCGAGAGAGAGAACTGGATAAACACCTCCAAAGGATACCTGATCAAGCAGGCTGTGATTCATAGGTTAAGCTGCTCGCATGCAGTACCTTTATCTTCCGCTACACAGCCCTTAACAGTTGCACTTTGTGCGGAGTATCAAACCACAAGACGGAGCTGGATAACCACCCGCATACCTTTCACTTGGTATAGGACATATTGTATGTTTTTATTGTTGCAGCTGCCTACACAATATGAGTGTATATACCAGGGGCGGGAGCTTGCACAAGCATGCATGTTGCTAATGTAGACCTGTTAGTGCTTCAACCTTGATAAGTTGTTATCGCGCACTTGGCACGCATTATGGCGCACGAGTATTGCTAGGCTGGAGTGTGTGATGGTTAATTGTTGCCACCGCAGGCGCCTACTTTATTGTGCACCCCCATACTCATCCTGTGAGCGGTAGCGCAAAAAAAAGGTTACCGATGACGCAAAAGATCTTCATCAGACCTCAACGGAGATTGTCGTGCAGGTTGGTGTGTGTTGTTGGGGGTGGTGGTGGTACGGGCCGCAGGGCGCGCTCCTCGTAATATATACTGGCAGACTTTAATATTTATGAAGTGGTGTCTGATGCAGATCAAGTTTTGGGGTTGTGGTGAAGGGCGCGGAATTACTGGGAGAAGCAGTGTGAGCGTGCTGAGGTGGTGTACCAGCGTCACGGGTGGCTCAGCACTTACTGTCACCCTCTTATTACCTCAATATCTTAAGTGTGTCGTCTCATGTCAAAGATATTATTCATTCTTATTTTCGACTCGACCTTACAGCCAAATTCTCCATAGTTTACCTTGTATAGTACAAATTGTAACCACGTTTCTTTCGCACGTCAATAATTTCTTTACAAAATTCAATAGAAATTGGGTAGAAGTTGACATACGACTTGTACCCAATTTGCCAAGTTCGACATGACACTTGCGCCACTACTGCCCACTGTAGGTCAGTGTACGGACTGCCGCTGTGCCACCCCCCACCTGCAGAAGTTCACCCCGCTCTTCAGCATAACTTCTTTTACTCACTTTTATCCATTGTATAAAGTGTCCTGCCATAAGAGATTATTAATGGTGGCGCTCCACCTGGCCAAGATGGCCACTTGAGGGACTGAGGAGGACACGCACCACGTGGAGCAGCCTCTCCTTCCCCCCCCCCTCAAGTGACACCAGCTGCAGAGAATGACCTTCCTAACTGGCTAGCTGTCGCTGTGGCCTTAATAACCCTTCCGGGGTTCACAGCCCTTAATAACCCTTCCGAGGTTCACAGCCCTTAATAACCCTTCCGAGGTTGACAGCCCTTAATAACCCTTCCGAGGTTGACAGCCCTTAATAACCCTTCCGGGGTTGACAGCCCTTAATAACCCTTCCGAGGTTGACAGCCCTTAATAACCCTTCCGAGGTTGACAGCCCTTAATAACCCTTCCGAGGTTCACAGCCCTTAATAACCCTTCCGGGGTTGACAGCCCTTAATAACCCTTCCGAGGTTGACAGCCCTTAATAACCCTTCCGGGGTTGACAGCCCTTAATAACCCTTCCGGGGTTGACAGCCCTTAATAACCCTTCCGAGGTTGACAGCCCTTAATAACCCTTCCGGGGTTGACAGCCCTTAATAACCCTTCCGAGGTTGACAGCCCTTAATAACCCTTCATATGTTGTTAGGCATTAATAACCCTTCAGAGGTTGACAGCCTTTAATAACCCTTCATAAGCATGGTGGACGTTACACAACCTGAGTAATAAGACTGATCACAACCTGAGGAGTAATAAGGCTGATCACAACCTGAGTAGTGAGGCCTGATCACAACCTGAGTAGTGAGGCCTGATCACAACCTGAGTAGTGAGGCCTGATCACAACCTGAGTAGTGAGGCCTGATCACAACCTGAGTAGTGAGGCCTGATCACAACCTGAGTAGTGAGGCCTGAGCACAACCTGAGTAGTGAGGCCTGATCACAACCTTGAAGATATTAAGAGACTTAACAAGGTGGACGGAGATACAGGTACTCACAGCTGAGGGCAGCAGGTCTGCCCCCAGGACACACAGCCAGATCAGCCCTCACAGCTGAGGGCAGCAGGTCTGCCCCCAGGACACACAGCCAGATCACCCCTCACAGCTGAGGGCAGCAGGTCTGCCCGCAGGACACACAGCCAGATCAGCCCTCACAGCTGAGAGCAGCAGGTCTGCCCGCAGGACACACAGCCAGATCAGCCCTCACAGCTGAGGGCAGCAGGTCTGCCCGCAGGACACACAGCCAGATCAGCCCTCACAGCTGAGGGCAGCAGGTCTGCCCCCAGGACACACAGCCAGATCAGCCCTCACAGCTGAGAGCAGCAGGTCTGCCCCCAGGACACACAGCCAGATCAGCCCTCACAGCTGAGGGCAGCAGGTCTGCCCCCAGGACACACAGCCAGATCAGCCCTCACAGCTGAGGGCAGCAGGTCTGCCCCCAGGACACACAGCCAGATCAGCCCTCACAGCTGAGGGCAGCAGGTCTGCCCCCAGGACACACAGCCAGATCAGCCCTCACAGCCGAGGGCAGCAGGTCTGCCCCCAGGACACACAGCCAGATCACCCCTCACAGCCGAGGGCAGCAGGTCTGCCCCCAGGACACACAGCCAGATCAGCCCTCACAGCTGAGAGCAGCAGGTCTGCCCCCAGGACACACAGCCAGATCAGCCCTCACAGCTGAGGGCAGCAGGTCTGCCCCCAGGACACACAGCCAGATCAGCCCTCACAGCTGAGGGCAGCAGGTCTGCCCCCAGGACACACAGCCAGATCAGCCCTCACAGCTGAGGGCAGCAGGTCTGCCCCAGGACACACAGCCAGATCAGCCCTCACAGCTGAGGGCAGCAGGTCTGCCCCCAGGACACACAGCCAGATCAGCCCTCACAGCTGAGGGCAGCAGGTCTGCCCCCAGGACACACAGCCAGATCACCCCTCACAGCTGAGGGCAGCAGGTCTGCCCCAGGACACACAGCCAGATCACCCTCACAGCCGAGGGCAGCAGGTCTGCCCCAGGACACACAGCCAGATCAGCCCTCACAGCTGAGGGCAGCAGGTCTGCCCCCAGGACACACAGCCAGATCAGCCCTCACAGCTGAGGGCAGCAGGTCTGCCCCAGGACACACAGCCAGATCACCCCTCACAGCTGAGGGCAGCAGGTCTGCCCCCAGGACACACAGCCAGATCAGCCCTCACAGCTGAGGGCAGCAGGTCTGCCCCAGGACACACAGCCAGATCACCCTCACAGCTGAGGGCAGCAGGTCTGCCCCCAGGACACACAGCCAGATCACCCCTCACAGCTGAGGGCAGCAGGTCTGCCCCCAGGACACACAGCCAGATCAGCCCTCACAGCTGAGGGCAGCAGGTCTGCCCCCAGGACACACAGCCAGATCAGCCCTCACAGCTGAGGGCAGCAGGTCTGCCCCCAGGACACACAGCCAGATCACCCTCACAGCTGAGGGCAGCAGGTCTGCCCCCAGGACACACAGCCAGATCAGCCCTCACAGCTGAGGGCAGCAGGTCTGCCCCAGGACACACAGCCAGATCAGCCCTCACAGCTGAGGGCAGCAGGTCTGCCCCCAGGACACACAGCCAGATCACCCCTCACAGCTGAGGGCAGCAGGTCTGCCCCCAGGACACACAGCCAGATCACCCTCACAGCTGAGGGCAGCAGGTCTGCCCCCAGGACACACAGCCAGATCACCCTCACAGCTGAGGGCAGCAGGTCTGCCCCCAGGACACACAGCCAGATCACCCCTCACAGCTGAGGGCAGCAGGTCTGCCCCAGGACACAGCCAGATCAGCCCTCACAGCTGAGGGCAGCAGGTCTGCCCCAGGACACACAGCCAGATCAGCCCTCACAGCTGAGGGCAGCAGGTCTGCCCCAGGACACACAGCCAGATCACCCCTCACAGCTGAGGGCAGCAGGTCTGCCCCCAGGACACACAGCCAGATCAGCCCTCACAGCTGAGGGCAGCAGGTCTGCCCCCAGGACACACAGCCAGATCAGCCCTCACAGCTGAGGGCAGCAGGTCTGCCCCAGGACACACAGCCAGATCACCCTCACAGCTGAGGGCAGCAGGTCTGCCCCCAGGACACACAGCCAGATCACCCCTCACAGCTGAGGGCAGCAGGTCTGCCCCAGGACACACAGCCAGATCCCCTCACAGCTGAGGGCAGCAGGTCTGCCCCCAGGACACCAGCCAGATCAGCCCTCACAGCTGAGGGCAGCAGGTCTGCCCCCAGGACACACAGCCCTCACAGCCCTGACAAACACGGCCGCGCCTGGGACCTTCACAACCTGAGAGTGGTGAACAGGTGGAATTGATGTTTGCAAGATGTGAGTGATCGCTCGCACCATTCTCAGAGTGGGCAACACGCAATGTGAACGCAAAGACTTCCTGTAAACCCATCGAGTTTTGTACGCATTTATCCATACCGTTCATATATAGATAGTTTTAGTCCATTCTAATTTCAAGAGGTGCCGGAACAAGTAGGTTGTCGTGGGTATGTGGGCCGCTCCAAGCAACAGCCTGTTGGACCACTCTCTCACAAGTCAAGCCTGGCCTCGGGCGGGGCTTGGGGAGTAGAACAACTCCCAGAACCCCATCAAGCGGGTATGGACCCCCCCTTCCCCCCGTATACTCACCGTGTGAGTGGTAGTGGAAAGGTTTAATCATATAATGAACTCAGGAGCCGAACTCCAGTGTTCTATAGGCAAAACTTTACGCTTGTGGTTAAGTAGGTTAGTGAAGCTAGACGTAGATATATAAGAATACTTAGCAAGAGGGTAAATATAACAATGTTGTGGATTCCTTCTCACATTGGCCTGCAGGAACATGACAAAGTTGACGCCCTTGCTAAGGCTGCAGTAAATTAAGACAGTATTGAACGGAATCTTGAGTTATCAAATAGGTCCCTTAAAAGTGTCATTAGACGAGAACTCCTGGATGGATTTGAAGAAAGTAGAGCTGTGCAAACTGGAACTAGCAGGTCCATTGTTCATCACAATGAAATGTGTGAAGTAAAACATGTGTATGGGGCAAGTAACAAAGTCAGTAGACTAACAGATGTTGTCACAGCTCGTATAAGACTTGGCTACAAGTATCTCTGGCAGTTCGGCTTGTATAGGGATCTAGATGAAGTAAAGTGTAAAGTGTGCGGACAAAGACAGGGACACACACTCGAACACTATATCTTGGATTGTAGTAAAATTGAGCCATTTACAGATAAATCTAAGCTCACTCTGAATGATATGGCAACCTATCTTATTACCATGGATAAATTACCTGAAATACTTGCACTGTATCCACATTTCGCTTCCAGTAGATGAACGACATATGAGATTCAGAAACAAGTAGTGTATTGTGAGGACTAATAATAAACAGAAGCTCCCCTATGACTCTGTAATGTCCCCATTGGTTAAACTATTATGTATTAGTGATAAGACCTACCATTAATGTATGATGACTTACTGTAAATATGTAGCTCTTGAAATAGCACTTTCTCTGTAACTAGCTGACATTGTAACTATAAGGTGTGAAGGATAGATGAAATTGTTTATATAAGAATCTAAGATGAGGTCTGATAAAGACCTTTTGTGCCCTCTGTAATGCTTTTGCGCTACCGCTCACAGGATGAGTATGGGGTGCACAATAAACTAGCCGCCTCAGACGGCAACAATCAAAATCAATGGATATAAGTATATAGAGCAGTAGCGGAGGGGTAGTGGGGGGGGGGGTTGAGTGGACCAGTGTGGAGGAGGGGGAGGGGAGGGGGATATAAGGTGTGGCGCGTGGTGGGTGTGTGGCGCGTGTGCGGATGTGGGCGTGTGGCGGGTGTGTGGCGGGTGTGTGGCGGGTGTGTGGGGGTGTGGCGCGTGTGGGGTGTGTGGCGGCCAGGTGAGTCTGGCTGGATATACGAGACGGCGGTCACTTGGTGGTTCATGTATGTGGTAGTGGAGGTGTCTTGACACCTGCCTTGACGGGGGGGGAGGGGGGTGTTGACAGTGTTGCAGAGGGGGGAGGGGGCTGAGATTGTTGACAGTGTGTTGCGTAATGTGAGTGGAGGCTAAGATCATTTACAATATATTGCAAAAAGGATGATGGGTGGCTGAGTGTTGACGGTATATTGCAGAGTATGGGGGGGGGGGGGCTGAATACAGCACCATTTTCCTTGTTATTTAAAACCATATTAATGAATTATTTATGATTCCTATAGCGCAGCGTTCAGCTCAATCCCGTCATTCTTTTGTACGTGTGGCTCCAACTGTGTTCTTGTTCAGCTTCCAAAGTTGAACAAAATTCTTGTGTACTCTGACGACTCCCTTGAAACGTATACAACCTGTCCTCCTACAAGGAACGTCGCTTTTCGTCGTATGAGTTACATAAGACCAACAATTGTCGTACAAGGTATGGAAGCGGCTGGCGTAAGTGACGTCCTGTCACGTTTTCTATTGGGTCCTTGTAACATTGGCTATGATACTGCCAACATTGTAACATTGGGTACGTAACCCAATGTAAAACGGGTAAAATAGTCACCACTGTGACCTATAATGAATACTAACTAATAAATGTACACACTTCTTATCCTG
>WNGS01064758.1:0-46521 GCA_020271785.1 Procambarus virginalis
CTCGCCAAATGCCGGTATGGGCTTTAAAGTGCCTTCAGTATAGATGGAGCCAGCTTACCTGCACGTTGGCACGCCAAACATATCCTACAATACTTCTTACATCCTTCCACACATTCGGCCAGTAGAGTGCTCCTGCACCTTATTTAAGGTCTTCTTCACCCCTAAGTGCCCCTGCCATATCTACGGAGTGGGCTAGTTCTAGCACTGCTGCCCTAAACTCCTTCGGCACTAACACTTGGTGCTTCTCCAACCATACCTTATCTGCGCCGGCTTTGTCCGGTCGTCACTTCCTCATTAGTACGTCATCGTCCAAGTAGTAATACACGGGAGACTCCGGACATGAGCTTACCCCTTTAGCCTCCCTGATTAGATCTATAAACTCTCCTTTCTGTGCCCTAATCAGGTCTGCTCAGTTCACGCTGAACCTTTCAGGTAGGGTCATCTTCACTTCCTGTCTCCGCGAATCCTTACTCCTCTGAGCTAGACCTTCACCGAACAGCCCGGACATGTCTACGTTGACCTTCCCCCTTGGTGGAATCGACACTGCCATATCATCTTCAGTGTCGACCTCGGCGGCTACTTCCGACTCTGTCACTACACAGGCCGGGTATACAATCACTTGATTGTCCTCTGTTTCATCTTTGAAGATGCTGGCTAGATCTACCTTGTCCGGTGTTCCACTCGTACCGCGGTCCTTCTGGTACTCCTTTGGCACAGCTTTTACTATCAGCTCTGGCAATACCTTGGACCCACACAAGTCATTCCCCAGTATCACTTGGACTCTTGGAACAGGTATGTTGGGGCACACTCCCAACATCCCCTCCGCCGACAAATAATCTGACTTCAACCTGACAGCACACATGGGTATGTCACTCTTAGACAACAACCCATGTACCTTTATCCTCCTACTGCCAGCTAACAGTCGATCGTTTCCGATTAGGCCCCTGAGAATCAAACTCTGATTGGCTCCAGTATCGCTGAGGATACTAACCTCCACCTCGGGTTGACCCTCTATGCTGACCCAACCTTTACTAATGAACGGTCTATACCGCTTGTTAATCAAATCTGCCTTCTGTGATTTGTCTTGTTGTACATCAACGTACTTCTTCCGGGGATCACACGTGGTCAGGGTCACGACTCTCTTGCCCTGCCGACAATCGCGCATCATGTGACCCGATCTGTTGCACTTGTAGCACCTCACTTGGGATAAATTTCTCCTATACGCCCCCGAGTGGCTCTGACTCTGCCCACTCATATTGGAGTTCCTCGGGCCAGACGAACTACTCGTACTCCGTGGAGCTTCACTGGACTCTTGTCTCTGCACATTTTAATTTTCCTGCCTACTTCCAGCAGGCGGACTCGGCAATTTTCCTTCCTGGGACTTAAAATTAGCTGGTCTGCTTGTCTGCCCCCCAAAACTTCTTCCTCCCCAGACTCCACCGGGTCTGCTATTGCTGCGTCTCGCCTCGCTTCTCACTCTGTTCTCCCTCAAGCTCTTGTATGCTTCTGTAATCATATCCGCCCTATCTGTGGCATCTTTCACATCCTTTACCCCCGCCTCTTGGATCTTGATCTTTGTTTCGGGATGCATCATTTCTAAGAACTTTTCCATGACCATCAATTGCTTCAGGTCAGCGTAAGATCCAACTCCGGCAGCCTCAACCCATTTCTGTAATCGTCTTTCCAGATCCCTTGCCGTCTCGGCAAACGTACATGCTCCAACATTCACCATCTCTCTGAAGCGCTTCCTATAAGCTTCTGGGGTTAGCTGAAACGAGCGCAATATGCTGCTCTTTACTGTTGCATAATCCTGGCACTCTTCCAGTGACAATTGGGTGTATGCCTCCCTGGCTGCACCGGTCAATCTTAACTGGACCAGTTGCGCCCAGTCTTCCTGTGGCCACTCTTTGATACTGGCTACTTTCTCAAAATGCTCGAAGAAGCTCTCTGCCTCTTCGGGCACGAACAGGGGAATGTCATTTTCCTTAACCTTATTATCTGGTGGGTGTGATACCTGGGTGGTGCTCTCTGGCAACCCATGTTCAATCCTTTGTTCAGCCAAGGTTCTATTCGCTTCTATCGGCATTTGTTTTGTTCTCCCTTTTTCCCTTTCGACTTGGGCTTTTTCTTTCTCCACCTCTAGTCTTGCTTTCTCTTTTTCTACCTCCAGTCTGGTTTTCTCTTTTTCTACTTCCAGTCTGGTTTTCTCTTTTTCGTTCTCGGCTTCATTTTTCATCTGGAGTTCTAATTTCATCTTTTCCAGCTGGAACTGTCTCTCCTTGTCCTCTCGTTGTTGCTGCATCTGGAGCTCTAACTGGAACCCTTTCAGACTCCTGTTCCTGCTACTGCGGCTACTCTTGCTGCTCCTACTCGATCCCTGGGATCTCACTTCATCCTGCCCATCATCGTCCTTTCCACTTTCAGCTCCTTTCTGGGCTCCTTGTTCTGTCGCTTCACTCTTGGCTCTCAACTGCCTCAGGATCTCATCCTTCATCCCAGCTACTTTAGAAGCTTTCAACGTAATGCCACATTTTTCTGCTATTTGTTTTATTTGATCCCTTGTGCAACCTTCCAGGTCCTCAGGCTTGCCTGACTCCACAAATGCTTGCACCTTATCCATCTTGTCCTGCGAGTCTTCCCAAGAGAGAATATACACCTGCGGTCACACAGTTTATCTATTTCAACAAGGGGTGTACCAATCCACTCTTGGACAGGGTGTGCGTGTGTCAGTTCACTCTCCCAGACACAGGCCCCCAATTATTTATTGTGGGTTGGTATTGTCGTTGATCCTTCATTATGGACAACCCAACCCAAAACTCGGTAAAGTGCTTATACTTTACCAGATCACCCTGGGCGCTTCTGGCTCTTTGAGAGGGGCTCAGCGTCACACGCTTAGGGGATGCGGCTCCAGTACTTAGCCTCGTTGTCATGTGCACACACCCACTCGAGCCGCTGTGACTCCCCAGTCTCTCCTTATGTGATATGATCTCCTCAATCTCCTTTGACTTATTAGTATTCCATTCTACCCTGGCCACAGCTGTGGTTCTTGGTTCTTTCTGTCTCTCTCCTTCTTTCCTACTTCCTGGGAAGCCTCACCAGGACAAGGGCAAACACCAGCAAATTTGAATACATTTACTGGACAAAGCACATACACAATACATACACACATATAATAATAATAATAATGAATCCTACACTCTATACTATTTCAGTAAGGTTGCACTCCAACACCATAACTATCATCTGCTTATCAAGTGGTATCCTATCTCCTGATTCACCACCTAATACTACCAACCTCCTCAAGTAGGTCAAGTCTTATATCACAATGTTGCACTATCAGCAAGAGAATATATATCTATAAACATGTACAAAGAAAACCAGCGTATGAATGCAATATATTTATGTTAGTATAAATGTTCCTTGATATATAACAATGATCAATCGATCACCCTATCAGTCCTTGAACACATATGTATGTCTCTGTAGGTTATCCAGCCTACGACTGTAACCCTATACTTCAGTATAAGTGCTCCTTGACACAAAAATGGCAAACAATCACTCACCTTTCACTGCGTCTTACACGCTAATGACAACCAAACACTCTACCAACTCCCTACAAGTAATCAACCAGAACTTCCCTTCCACATCTGGAAGTTCACTGTCACTGATATCTTCAGGTTCTTCTGGGTTTATCTACCAGGATCCTCCGCAGCTCTTCCTGGCTGCTACACCATGAAGTTTTCCTTGAGCAACAATGGTGCTTCACCACTGACATTACAGAAGCATGTGCCATTCCTCTTCACTGCTTCTCCTCACAGCTCGAGGTTCTACTCTTCACTGTGGGGCTACTCTTCCTCAGAGTACACTACTCCTTCAACAGCCTTGGAGTCTCTTCAACTACTCCTTCTCTGCTGGCTTCGAAGTTCTCAGCAACTTCTTCCCCTGACAAACCTGCAACCCATTGATACGCCAATAAAAATGTTTCCTTATAAACACATAGACGAAATAATCCACAAAATATGTTTGCATCCAACATCTATCTGCTCTCTACATACTGTGAGAGTGGACTCCCCCGTTTGGGCTAGTCCATGCTCCACCTGGCCGAGCGTCCTCCGCCGCCAGTCAGTTGGCTCCAGGCGGTCAACGGGAGAGGATATGCTGCTCGTCCTTCTAGCTGTCTCTCATCTCCGTCCTCTTATTTAGGCTTCCTGCCTTACCAAAACATGTCTAACGTATCGGTAAACATTCGCTATGATCGCTGGGCACGCATCAATTACCGGCAATCACTGTAAACTGGTTAAAATTATGCTTGCCACAAATTGTCTAGTCGAGGGCGATCTCCCTCTGACGGAGTCTGATGAGGGCGCTCCCACGGCCCACGATAATGTCTCTGGGCGGCTTAACAAACTCTCCTTGCCGTCCAGGACTTGAGACCTCACATTTCCAGCACGATTCCACAGCTGGAACGTCTGCACACTTCCTTTCTCTTGGAGATATATCACTAGGGGTTCCTCTCTGACAGGGGCTCACACGGAGCGCAGCTTCCCCTCACGATGTCTGGTACTCAAGTGATTTAAGCTCCTCTCAAGCGAGCCTCACACCTTCAGCAAATTATCCACATCTCACAACCAGTCACTTATCTAATTTTTTATTCACTGCTCATTATCTTTAATTGTTTAGCGAATTTACCCAATTATTTCATGTATGTATCTTCATGTCTGTATATCTCTGACCTCTTAGTCAGGTCAGGCTTGATAGAATAATTCTCAAAGGGGAGACTCGTTTTTCGGCTGCCTGGGATCATAACACTAGACAATTGCCTGGACCCCATCACAGCCCCTGACGCAAGTCTCATTACCTCCCCTATCACACCCGGGACTTCCACAAGGTCGACTGCTAGGTCGATATCAACTCAGACGTCAACTCCACTACTGACCCAGGCTGCACAAACAGCAGCATCTTCCAATCCAGCCCCAAAAGCTACATCCATCACAATCTCATCAGACGCGCTCGCAGACGTCCTCTCTCCGACCACAAACACCACCGACATTACCGAACCAGCTTCTATCACAACTCGTCGACTTCAGAGCCAGCCTCAACCTCAGGCTATGAGACCAAAACCCCCAACAATGAACTACGCCACGGACTCCTCAGACGAGGAAATTTTATTAAGAGCTCCATTGGCACGACACTTCCCCTAGTGCGTGCAAGATCTCCTCATGGAGGCCACGTCACCGAACTCCATTGACAACACAGCCATGTCAACTAGCAGCAAGACTCGGACTAAGAAAACACACAAGACCTAGAGGCCTTCATTAACTCACCAGCTCGATAATTGGTATTGCTTGCCCTCCGTGACCGCCCCCCCCCCCAAAAAAAAATACAGATCTCCAGTCTCAGCTATTGGTAATGGCTCCAAAGAGCCTCCACTTTCGGGTTATTCATGCCCATGCCACCTTTCGTGTGGCTTAATATTTATCAATCAATCCATTTGGTCACCATAGCACCTACCGACCCCAAGTCTTCAACTACCCATCTGACCATTTTCCACCTTCGGACATTAACGCAAGTGACTTTGTTATTTAGAGCAGTGCAGCTAGATCAGTAAATCATCGACAGAGTTCGAGTACATCACTTCACTACTTGAAAAATGTGGAGATTATACTGCATTTCTGTAGTGATGGCGACTGCAGTTATGAAGGCCTACATCTATGGAAAACATGAGCCTGTGGATCCCGAAGAAAGTGTTAAGTGGAATTCGTTTATGCCCAAGGAAACCTTCTAGGAAAGAGCACAGAATAATTAAACGAAATCCCAGTTTGCCTTTAGAACTTCAAAATCTATTTCCGGAACATTTAAAAGCGAAGAAAGAATTTCTGCCCGCGCTGTCCAACTTGCTAGATGTACCACCAGAGGTCGTGAAGGATGCCGACCCCATCCAGATGCTCAACATGCTTGAAGCAAAACGTTCATCAGAAACGTTCGTTAACACATTAAGTTAACCCAAGACATGACTTGACATACCACCAGTGATCATAGAGGAAGGCGACTCCCTCATGATGCTCAATTTCATCGAGGCAAAATATTTGACAGCCAGACAAACGTTCAGTCAATGAATTCACAGTTAATATCCCAGACTTCTTAAGTGATGGAGAATTGGGATATACAGTGAAGCTCAAGGATGTAGTGCCCCGGGCTGACAAACTCAAACAATATCAAATAATGCTCGACAATAACGAACACCTTACACGTGAAATGTCAATGCAGCTGGTGTCACATCTAGACGCTACGGGCGTTCGAGGCTGCTCGCTCAGTTCGAGAATCTCTAATTCATGTCTAAATATATTAAAAACCTTTAAAAAAAATGTAAATCTCAGATATTCCAAGTTGTAATTTTGTTGTTTAATATAAACAATGAAATATAAACAATTTATATATTATTATTATGAAATAAAACATTTTAACAACGTGTGACTCATTTACCAAATTCAGCATGTAATTCCATATCTTGCAGAGAAGCCATGTGTTCTCGCCTCTTAAACCAATGCACAATCAATATGTTTTGGGTAAATAATGTATGAAGTCGCTTCTTAAAATTAAGCTTCCCTAAGGCTGAGTAGTCTTATTTGATATTTACAATGAGAAGGACAATGAAATACATAGACGCTGAAGCAGCCTTTGATCAACACATCCAGTCGTGGTAGTTTGCTTATAATGAACTTGAGAATAATAATAAAGAGACACTAACACACACTTGAATCACCTCAGCAGTCACACGCCGGTTACATCAGCCCGTCCTCTGGCGTTGCCATGACGGACATAAAATGATGAACTAAATTGCTGTTTGGAATTTTGACGTTAAAATGGGATACATTATTCGAGAGGACATTTTGGTTGCTAACCAACATTGCCCTGAATTTGTATCATTAATCTACAACCTAATTCACAAACCATAATTTATTATTTTTTCTAGTTCGAAAATGGTCTAATTTGGTTCCATTATTTCATTATTATTATTATTATTATCATTAACTTCTGCCATTATTATTCTTTCTATCATCAGAACAGTAGAAAACATATTTGGACATTAAAGGCAGCTCCTGTTAACGGTTTAAACGATCGGTAAAACAATCCACATCTGCTTTAAGAACATAAAAATCTAGGATATTGGCCCTCACATGGCAGCTTCTATTTATATTCACACAAAGTCATTCATATACGTCTAACATACGCTTGAAACAATCAAGGAACCCTACATCTTATGTTTCCCGGTAATTTGCTTCACAAAACAACCCTGTGACCAAACTAGTATTTATCCAGGTCTTTCCTAAATCTAAACATATCAAATTTTCATCCATTGTTTCGTATTCTATTAAGTGTTGATGTATTTTATACATCAACACCTTGTTATGCCCGTTCTTCCGCTTGTACACTTGGGGGGGGGGGGGGGAGGGGTAGAAATAGACTAAGCAACTCTATCCCTGTGAGATGTACTTTGTCTCAAACTTAGTTTAACCTGCACACTTCAATCAGTGCCACCCCTAACTCTTCGCCTTTCTAGATAATGTAAATTAAACTTTAACAATCTTTTTCCACAAGGAAGGTTCCTAATTCATGGTGTTAAGGGGGCATTACTTGTGGAACCAGAAGATGTTGTAGGGCATTCACAATTTATTATACTGATACATGTGAAAGGTGCTGCAACTGGGCCAAGTTTCAGCATCTCAGCCTAAATAGAGAGGGAGAAAAAAATAGACAATTTTTTAACAATGTTCAAATACCTTCACAGCCCACAATTGTGAACCGAAATCATTTCTATGACACTTAGCTATGACCTTATATAATAAAGATTTGGTAGTAAGATTTTTATCCCAGATGTATTTATTACAATAATACAGATTTTTAAATTTTCCCAAAAACGTATGCAACAAAATGATGTTTATAAATATTTATAAAATCAATAAATCTACATAGATAAGAAAATTAACTAGTGTTTTTAGAGGCATAAACTCTACATATAATGTGCAAGTTTCATGTAAATTGAATAATAAATAAAGGCGTTTAACATTGTCATTCTATGCATGACGCGTTCTATAGTATGGCTACCAAAACTGAACTAAATAATCTAAATGAGGCCTAACGAGCTAGTTACAGCTGCAGAAAAGGTATTTTATTGCTAACGCTTCTAGGAATATTCCCAGGGTTCTATTTGCCTTATTTCGAACAGTTTTGCATAGATTTTTTTGCTTACAATTCTTACTAATTATGACCAAGAATCCTTTCGCAATCTCATCACCTTCCCTCTGATATCCTGTGACTATCATTACCTTGCCTCATAACCTTACTAATGTCAGTATTAAACTATCTGCCGGTGTTTTTGATAATTTCGGAAGCCTATCTACATCACATTGAAGTGATTTTGATCCATGAATTAATACATGCTTGAATATATACTTGATACTGTTACTTCATATCTATATATGTAGTTCATTACATATATGGCTGAAATATAAATTGAGTGTTATATACCGTTCAGTTCTGGAGTATTTCCCCGATGGAATTTTTGTTTAGTTCGAGGGGGGGGGGGGTTGAGTTTCAGAGTTTGCTGGCTTAGCAAAATCAAGTCGAAAATAATACAAACTTGCTTCCAGCGCCACAGTCCGATAACAACAATTTCACTTGTGCTCGTCACTGAGCCATGATATTTAACTTTTAAACCAATGGTTCTCAACCTTTTATAATAATGTCAAAATTACACCCCCCCCCTCCCTCCTCCTCTCTCATTTTATATAGAGCAAAGAAAATGGCACTCACTAATATCACACAACCCAGTTTCCATTTTTGCCCCCCCATGTGGGTCATATGCTTCATGTTGAGAAACTGGTTTAAATCCATTAAAATACATAGTTGATATAAAAAAAATCAATTTGACACTATCAATCAATCGATGAATAAGCGAGTTTGTATATATTAGTCATCGTGTGTTTAAGAATGAAGGTAACTGCAGAGGCCTATTGGCCCATACGAGTGTAAGAACAATACCAGCTTAGATGTGCGATCCCTGTTGGTAGAAACCTTACGGCACTCAAACGTCCGTCTAACTCCATATACTTCTGCACATTTTCTACAAAACTTGGTGGCACTGCAACCAAGGCCATGGCAAGCCCTCAGTCACTCACCCGCATCACCTGACTAACTCCCTAACCCGATGCACTTACTGACTACCTGACAACGCTCTGGTAAGCTGGCTTGCACTACCTGGTCATGTGACTTTAAACCAATATCAGAATCAGCTGACTGTGCGTTCGTCGTAATACTACCATTGTAGCCGTATAATTCGTTACTTAGAGGACGTCCCTTAATTTGGTTGGCCGATAGTTTGACCCAGTTCTCTTTAGGATATCAGAGTACGAAGTCCACCTCGCTGCTTACTCGGAAAAATTCTGTATATTATAAATTTATTAATACAGTCTGAATTATTCTTGTTTTAGATACAGAATTTGAAGCCTATCATGTGTGTCAGCTAAAGAGCGTACGACGCCTCATATGTTTGATGTGAATTCACGTCTATCATCTATGGAGAAAAAATACCTCAATGTGTTTTTGTATTAGAGCATTGTTAAATGATTCTATGAAACCAAGAAAGTTGAAGACATTTGCATTATGTTCATACACAAGAACAAGGATAACAATTTTGAGCGTCATTAATGTTCAAAAAGTTTAACCTAATTCAGCAGGAGAGTTCCAAGAAAAAGGTAAAAGATAATTGAAGCTAATTATGTTATATGACTAAGAGATAGTAAAGCAGAAACACACACAATTGGGGAAACTTTGATCAAACTGTGCGTTCTCAAAATGGTCTAAGTACGTTTATAGAAACAATAAAATACATCTCAAAGGGATAAAGTAGCTTAGGCTATTTCTACCCTCTACTTCAAGTCCCTCAAAAGGCACACAACTTCACGAATCAAAGTACAAGAATCACATTTTACACTGCAGGTTAATACAGAAAACACATTATAGAAGTGTTACAGTCTTGGGTAAAAGTGTTTGTAACTCCAAAATATTCTGTATCACACTTTTATCACACATCTAAACAATTTGATGTGGTACACAACTTATTTCCTTATTTATATAGTTATCATTAAGTTGACACTAATACATAATGATCTAAGGTGTGGGCGTGCAGCATACTACATAATTTACACTCCTAATCTATTTCACTGACAACACCGTAATGCCAAAAACATTTGTATCCTATTCTTAATTTCATGTAAATTGAATCCTTCCAAATAGACTTTACTCTACGATAAGCGAAGAACGCATAATGCTTGTGTGTGTGTTACTGCTGTCCACAATAGCCGTTCTCTTTACTTTTTATTTATCTTCTTGGATCATCTTGATTCATGTCCGTTTCAAAGTTTTATGCCATACAACATCGACAAGAGTTTTTCCGAGGCTCTCTTCGCTATCACATCAACTGCCTCATTCACCAATATTACCATATGCGAAGGGAGCCATATAAATCTTATATTATATCCATTTTTTCTAAAGACTTTACATTCTCTACATTATTACAATGTTCTGGTATACTGATCGTCTGCTATTTAAAGACTCCAACGCTCCTCTACTGTCTATAATATATTTTTTTTACTACATTTCACCACTTCCTGTAATCCTGCTAATTCAGTTTTAAGTTCAGCCTGCATTGAAGAGAAATTGTCAGTTAAGCAGTGTCCAATAACAGTATATACAGTGCCGATGTGTACTCCCCTAGTAGACTCTGCATCCTGCCTTTCCACATCCCTTGCTGCTGTTGCCGTTGTTTTAGATTTAGCTACTCAGAACAAGATGTCCATGTATCACAGGCTATAGTGAGCCCGTAACATTACCTTGGTGGTGGATGTAGATGTACAGTGTTCACTAGTGTCCCATTATTCAACTGCATTGTAGTCGCTGTAAATTTTGAATCTAATGCAGCTGCTCTCATTGCATTAATGTTGAGTTTTGTGCACTGGGCTTCAGTTGCTTTACATTCCAATAAGTAATGCTGTTGTAATAAGTAATGTAATATTATATATATATATATATATATATATATATATATATATATATATATATATATATATTATATATATATATATATATATATATAACACAATAAGGCAACAAGGCAACACAATAGGGGCAATCAGAGTCATCACCAGTGAAGACACAGTTGCCACCAGGGATGCCGATACAGCACAAGCCCTGAGGGAAAAACACCCACCCAGAGCTCCTCGTGACGACGGTGTTCCCCTAGTCGGTGTCACTAGAGCAGAACCCCTGTGTGTGCTCGAATCCATGGTGCATAAAGCAGCTTTATCCTTCCCACCAGGATCAGCAGGTGGGTTCACAGGACTAAGACCCAACCACATCAAACAAATGCTCAACCCTGCACTGGGAGACATTGCACAGGGCCTCCTGGTGGAACTAACAAGATTCGCCAACACATGTCTAGCTGGCAACATACCAGAGACCATACGGCATCTCTTTTTTGGCGCTACCCTCTGTGCCCTGAGGAAAAAAGATGGAGGAATCAGACCGATAGCTGTGGGCAATTTACTCCGGCGTCTCGTCGCTAAGGCTGCTGCTAAAGCAGTTAGTCAGGCAGCAGCCGACATGCTGAAGCCAAAACAGCTTGGGTTTGGCATTCCCCAAGGGTGTGAGGCAGCGGCTCATGCAGCTAGAGCTTACATTGCCAACATTACGGATGAAAAAGCTCTGATAAAGCTGGACTTCAAAAATGCCTTCAATCTGGTTAGAAGGGATGCAGTACTCAATGCGGTTCATCGCCTTTTTCCTTCCCTCTACCCGTTTGTAAACTCATGCTACAGCAAGAATCTAACTCTGCTTTTGGGGAACATGAAATCGAATCACAAGAAGGTGTCCAACAGGGTGACCCCCTTGCTCCTTTTCTTTTCTGCCTAGTCATCAAGGAAGTCACCGATAACCTGTCCAGTGAGCTCAACATTTGTTTTGGACGATGGTACTCTAGCCGGCTCCAAAGACGCACTCTTGGACGACATAAGAATAATTCAGGAGCAAGGAGCAAGTCTAGGCCTCACCCTGAACCCTTCCAAGTGCGAAATAACCTCCACCAACCAGCACATAATAGAGCAAATAAAGGTTGTTTTGCCTGACATTCATACAACCAACCCTGAGGACAGCACACTCCTAGGTGCTCCTCTTGGAAGGAATGCCATCGACGAGGTCCTTGGTAAAAGGATCACTGACCTGAAGAGAATGAACGAGAGGATTGAAGACATCGATGCCCATGATGCACTTTACCTCATCACAGATGCTTGTCCCTCCCCAGGCTGACCTACTTTCTAAGGTGTTCGCCATCTTTCAACAATATTAAATTAGAAGAGTACGACAGCTTGCTGAAATCAACACTAGAAAAAGTCCTCAATCTTTCCCTCAGCAACTCGCAGTGGAAACAGGCCTCCCTTCCTGTCAGACTCGGGGGCCTTGGCGTGCGCACAGCAACACAAATTGCTGTACCAGCGTTCCTGTCCTCTTCAGTGGGGTCTGACAACTTGGTGAAGGAAATCCTACCTGAGCACCTAGTTCAACAGGCAGGGGTACATGATCCCAGCTTCACAGACTGCACAACCAAATGGGTCTCTCTCGCAGGACCAGCACCCCAACCACTGCCTTCTGAAGCCCATAAGCAATCCAGCTGGGATCGCCCCATTGCCGACCAAGAAGCTGCAACTTTGCTAGAAGCTGCGACAACACCACATGACACTACCCGACTTAGAGCAGTAGCAGCTCCCCATGCAGGTGATTTCCTATTAGCAATCCCAATGTCAGCAACCGGCACCCGTCTCACACCGCAGGCCCTCCGAATTGCCGTGGCTCTCCGTCTCGCTGCCCCAATCCACACCGAATACAGGTGTATTTGCGGCGAGGCAGAGGCCAACAGGTACGGACGGCATGGTCTTCTCTGCCAAAGGACAGGAGGATGGCATGCAAGACACGGCGAGGTCAATGACATTATTAAGAGAAGCCTTACCACAGCCGGCTGTCCAGCAGAGAGAGAGCCTCGCTACCTAATGTCCCGCAACTCTAATGAGCCTGTCGGTCGCCCAGATGGAATCACGGTGAACCCCTGGAAGAATGGTAGACAGTTGGTGTGGGACTACACTTGCGTCTCAACTTTAGCCAATACCTATGTTGACTTCAGTGCTACTCAAGCAGGAGGAGCTGCCAATCACCGGGAAGCGGCCAAGTCACGTAAATACAGAGACCTTGAGCACCACTACAATTTTGTCCCCATTGCCTCAGAGACACTTGGTGCCTGGGGTAAAAGTGCTGCTAGCTTTTTGAAGGAGTTGGGGTCTAAGCTAATCGAAACAACTAGAGACCCTAGAGCTGCCAGTTTTCTTTTTCAGCGCCTCAGTGTGGCAATCCAGAGAGGAAATGCTCACTGCATCCATGGTTCCTGCCCGCCATCTGAGGAGCTGGAGGAGCTTTTCAACTTGTGACAAGCAGCCTTGTACCCTGCATGTAATCAATATTGTAACTTTTTTGTGTAATGACATTTTCAAATAAAGTTAGATAAGTATACACACATACCAAAAGAATAGGGGTGGTAGGAGAAGAAAATATCAATGTGTTCAGTGAGGATCCACAAGGTCTTCTCTGAGTACTCTTTATTTTCTTCTCCGAGGCTATGGGTCCCTACACTTGCACCAGAGGTGGTACCCTTCTAGGTTAAAAAAAACACACAATATATATATATATATATATATATATATATATATATATATATATATATATATATATATATATATATATATATATATATATATATATATATATATATATGGGAGGTGTCGGGGCGGGCGGACGCGTGGAGGGAGGCTCTGTTGTTTACTGAGCCATACCTAGTGACATCCTGGCGCCACCGAGCCTAGCCTTCACAAGGTGCTGTGTGAATATCCTGGGAAGGTGCAGGAGTGGACGGCAAGTGCCCAAAGTGGACCATCTCAACAAAAATGGATCAAAACAGGTGAATTTACAGTGTGGAATATAAGGGCAGTGAGGGCCACGCCGGCGCCCTGTAGGCCTCCCACAGTGAAGGTGTGGGGGGAGGGGGTGTTGTTGTGCGGTCGGCGAGGGGGGGGGTCATCCATGTGCCACCCAGTGATTATATAAATGTATTTGGAAAAGAAAAACAGAAATTAGCAATCATGTTTAGTGTTAATGGAGCTCACAGTGTGTCAGTCTACAAGTGTATGATTCATTCACCATTGTGCAGTGATATACAAGTAAATTGTACCAGTGTTTAAGTGTCACCCAGACCCCCCCTCTCCCCTTAAGGCGAGCGGTGTCCGGTCAACCCCCACCCCCTCCCCGCGAGCCGGCCTCACCGCACACTGTACCTCCTGCCATCCCACCCCACCCACCCTGCGGCTGGGCGTCTCTCACCCACCTATTCACCGCCCACACAGTGCCCGTTGCAGAGATGTGTCACCCTCCATGCACCCAGATATGGCACAGGTCACAGCAAGCATTCAGTTCTTCCCAAAAGGGAGGGAGACACAAGTACCCACATGAGTGGTGAGCGCGAGGGACAGCTAACTACCCCTGCCGCCACCACCCGTGATCACCCTCCCACGCCACGCCTATGTCACAGCCCGCCCGGGGGACGGAGGGGACTCCCCCAACTAACCAGGAACCCCTCAGCCAAGAACACGGTCCTGGGAACAATGTACCCAGAGGCGCACCCAGAGGGGGACCCAGACTCAGAGGAACGTGTCGGGTTTGTGAGGAAGCTCACAGCCTTAGAAACGATGGAACCCTACGTCTGCACAACGGCTGTGAGGGTTCATGGACGTTACCTGTAGAGAGGGAAGGCCCACAGGCCCCCCGGCACCCCCACACATCCCAGCAAACTTCATGTCATCAGATGACCTCCTGGGGGCCATCAAAGCATCCACCACCAGAACTCTTCCCCACATTCCTAAAGCAGCGCGCCCATTTGCAGCAGGGAAATATACAGACCTTCTAAGGAAAGTGAATGAACGGTCTGAAAATCTTAATGCTGCAGCCACCATCAAAGCATGGCATAATTTGCTCCTGTTTGGCAATATTTGCTTAGGCGTACCTGCAAGAGGAGGCAAGTCACTAGCCTCATCAGTCACTAGGGCAATAAATAATTTCCCCAGAGCTGACAACTTGATCCCCATCCCTCCTCAACGCAAAAACCGTCGTGGAAGACCCAAGAGTTCCAATGATAATTTTAAGCTTGGAACACAAGTGACCAAGAAAATTGAAGAGGGCAACACAGTAGGGGCAATTAGGTTACTTACCAGTGAAGAAACAATCGCCCCTAGAGATACAGCAACTGCCGACTCACTGAGAGAGAAGCACCCTCCCAGAGAACCATGGGAACCCACTGCTCGGGACACAAATGCCCCAGACATGGGACCTCTATTCCTCCAAGCATCAGAGGTATACAAAGCCATCATGTCATTTCCACCAGGCTCAGCAGGGGGATACACTGGAGTAAGACCTCAGCACCTCAAGGAGATGACAAACCCAGTTCTCGGCGAAGTTGCCGAGACACTGCTGTCAGAGATCACGAAGTTTGTCAACGACTGTCTCTCCGGGTTGATCCCAGATACAATTAAACCGTTCTTCTTCGGAGCAATCCTTTGTGCCCTTAAGAAGAAGGATGGTGGAGTCAGACCCATTGCCGTGGGCAACACACTTCGGCGCCTTGTTGCTAGGGCAGCTGTCAGAAAAATCAGCATAGACGCTGCAACGATGCTTCGACCCCATCAACTAGGTTTTGGTGTCCCCCATGGCTGTGAAGCAGCAGCTCATGCAGCACGAGCCTATATCAAGGACCTCCCAGTAAATAAGGCATTAATTAAATTAGACTTTAAAAATGCCTTCAACCAGGTAAAAAGGGATGTGGTACTGGAAGCAGTTCGAACCAGCTTTCCTTGTCTACTTCCTTTCGTTTCAGCAGGGTACAGTAGGGAATCGACACTGTTGTTTGGGGAACATGAAGTTGTTTCCGCAGAAGGTGTCCAGCAGGGAGACCCACTTGCCCCTTTTCTTTTCTGCATGGCAGCTAAGGAGGTCACAAGTAGGTTGTCCAGCGAATTCAACATCTGGTTCCTGGACGATGGCACCCTGGCAGGGACACAGGAATCCCTGCTAGGAGATCTTCAGCTAGTGAAATCTAGGGGAGAGGAGTTAGGCCTTACACTAAATCCATCAAAGTGTGAAATCATCTCGTCCAACCAACCAATCATAAATGCAGTACAAATCTTATTGCCAGGAGCCCAAGTGATCGCTCCCACCGACAGTGTGCTGCTAGGGGCACCTCTGGGCTCGAACGCCATTGAGGTAGTCCTCGAAGAAAAGCTTAAAGACCTGAGGAGGATGGAGGCGCGAATAGGGGCTTTGGATGCTCATGATGCGTTGTACCTTCTTACAAGGTGCCTGGCCTTGCCCAGACTTACCTATTTCCTCAGGTGTGCTCCTTCTTTTGACAGCCCAAAATTAACGGAATACGATTCACTCCTAAAGACAATAACTATGAAAGTGTTAAACCTCTCCCTGCAAGATGACCAGTGGGACCAAGCAACGCTCCCAGTTAGACTCGGGGGTATAGGTATTCGCAAGGCGACACAGTTAGCATTGCCGGCATTCTTATCCTCGACCAGTGCTACAAGTGAATTAGTGAAGGAAATACTACCAGAATACCTAAGGAACTCCATTGGGATTCGTGATCCCAAATTTGTGGAAGGAGCTGGTCGGTGGGACACACTCGCCAATTCACACACCCGACCAACTTGTCCAAACGACGGTAAACAGGCCAAATGGGATAGCCCCATAGTGGAGAACATCGCCAAAGCATTGCTGGACGTAGCTTCTCAGAAGGACAGAGCGCGTCTCCTAGCTGTGCAAGCCCCCCATGCTGGGGACTTCCTGTTGGCAGTCCCTAATTCCGCCTTGGGCACCCGCCTGGATCATCGGGCCCTAAGTATTGGTGTTGCTCTGCGCCTTGCCGCCCCTATCTCCACCGAGCACTGGTGTATTTGCGGCCAGGCACGGGCAGACCAATACGGCAGCCATGGTCTCATCTGTCGTAAGACACAGGGAAAGATTGCCAGACACGAGGCAGTCAATGACATCATCAAGAGAAGTTTGGCTACAGCTGGGTGTCCAGCACAAAGCGAACCCCAGTTGTGCAGACCTGACAACAGCCAAAAACGCCCAGATGGAGTCACCCTGCAGCCATGGAGGGAAGGTAAACAGGTCGTATGGGATTACACCTGTGCATCTACATTGGCTGATACCTATTTACGTTACAACTCAGCGGAGGGAGGTGGGGCAGCCAACTTCAGGGAGACCCAGAAAATCCACAAGTACAGAGACCTAGAACGTTGTTACAGGTTCGTGCCGATAGGTTCAGAAACTCTGGGCGCCTGGGGTAAAGGTGCACTCAAGTTTTTAAAGGAGGTTGGTGAGGAACTCATTGGGAAAACTAAAGACCCACGAGCAGCCAGTTTCCTGTTCCAGCGCCTCAGTGTCCCAGTGCAGAGGGGAAGAAGAGTATTTAGGCCAGTGGCTTAGGCCCTTTTGGACACCAAGATGGTGCCGGCACCAACGTTTTCCCGCCAAGACGTTATGACGTCAGTGGCACCAGATTGGTCAAGAACGGTGACATGGCACAGGGAGCCAATGAGAAACGCCCCTGGCAAGTATCATGTCACGAGTGGTAGGGGGGTCCGGGCGGCGCGCCCTGTGGCGCCAGGAGTTTGACACAACGCGTCGTGAAGGGCGGACGTGCGATAGGGGGTCCTATCAGTCTGACAGTTTTCGCCCCTTTCCGGTGGATATACGCATCACCAGTGGTCTGCAAGCATCCTGTGAGGTCTTCCTGAACTCCGTGAGCCAGTCAGAAGAAGGAATTGACGGGAAACAAGCAACAAGTGATCCAGTGACAGGTGCTTAGCAAGAGTGGAGTCTGGGCAGTGACGTCTGGGACGACTGACAGCTTCACCAGTCGGGTGATGACGTAGCGGCTGGGCCAGTTCACCGTGAGGAAGAAGAAGAACGAACTAGCTGGGAATATGAGCGACTGCAGCCGAGAGTGAGGACTGCGGACGTAGTTGTGAGGAGAAGTCGATGGCCAGGAGACCGACTCCAACCCTTCAAGAGGTTGTGGAGGAGCACGGAGCCTGCAGAGGAGAGCAGCATGGAGAAGACGCGTTTTTGGGTGTTGGTTGGGTTCCTGGAGAGCGCATCAGTGTGTGTGTGAGAGCATTCCCTACAACGAGTCGAGACCCGGGACCAGGAACTTCAATTCAACTCTCAAAAGAGGACGAGTCCATATCATTGATGGTGGAAGTAGGTAATTCAGTTTTCCCTCCCATTCCCCTTTAGTTAGCTATTTAGCCAGAGTATCTTCTATGTCGTGAGCAGGGCTCACCAATGTCTGTGTTATAGTAAGGCACAGTTGTGAAGGGAGATGCTATCGAGAGCTCTCACGAGATATATATATGTGGTGTGTGAGTGCACCTGTAATTTATCGAAGAGATTACTGTGACGAGGACATTTATATTCATGTGTCATTTATATTATAAGTTTGTGCCAGAAAATATATATATATAAATGTACAATTTATTAGTGTAAGGCTGTGTGCCCAGTATTACCACGTTATTATTAATATTGATGAAGTGATCTCTATATATGCTGGAGTTATTGAATAATATTTTCATGTGTATAGTGATTTAATGTGTTTATTGCCAGTATAGTGATTTACTGTGAATGTGAAGGAATAATAGGCACTTCACGCCAAGACAACAAGTACAGTGAGCAGAGCGAAAGTACAGTGAGCTGAGTGAGTGGGCGTGGCATCTCGCGAGTTGCCAAACGTTTGATAACACTGTAATTGGAGCGTGGGAATGCGTGGCGGTGGGGGAGTGTTGCCATTGCGTAGTGTTCCAGATTTATGAAGAGGGAGTGGTTGCTGCTCATGCATTTCTTTGCCTTGTTGCTGATCCAGAGTTATAATACTTTAATCTTTTAAGTAAAATACAAAACCACCTCCGTGTTTGTATTATCCCTCCATTACTTTGTTGCTATTGAGTCCATTGAAAAGAGAGAGTGATTGAGACACATACCTGCCTGTTACCAAATTTGATTAGTGTTCTCTCGGGCCACTACTACTACTACCATAATCCCACAATTCCACTGAAGTGTTACTGGACACGGAAAACACCAGTTGGCGACCTTTTAGTTAGCAGTAGAGCCCTCTGTCGGGGCGGGCACATGATCAAGTGAAGAGATCGTGTTCCCACTCGTCTTCAGGCTACGAGGCCGGCTGGAGATAGACTGGGAGACTCTCCTGGTGAACAGTGACACCGTGAGGATTGAGTGAAGACCCGCAGGGCTACTGCAAGTAACAGTTACCACTACTAATACTTGGTGGTGACTGGGTAGAGAGAGAGACACCCTGACATTGGCGACCTCCCCAGGATTACGATTACGATTACGATAACGGTTGCGATTATAGTACTTGACAGTGGCTGAAGGTACAGGTAACAGGTATTCACTCATAGCACAAGTATGGAGGACGAGAAGGTAGCAAGGTTTATTGACACCAGGGATGAACAGGTGCTGGAGGATTGCACCTAGGCGCAGCTGCAGTTAATAGCTGTACACTTTGGGATCCAGTTGAGATCCTCAAAAGTGGGAGAAAGGAGGCTTGAGATTGTGGCACAGCTCAGGGCCCGAGATGAAGCTTTGAGGGAGTAACGGCCACAGACACCTGCCAATGCAGGGGAGAATTTGAGCATGGTGGAAGCAGTAGGGGATCCAGCGGCAGCCGGCGCAGCGTCAAGCTGGAGATGATGAAGCTGCAACTGGAAGCACAGCTGAGGAGGGAAGAAGCACAGCTGAAGCGGGAAGAACGAGAAGCAGAAGCACAGCTGAAGCGTGAAGAACGGGAAGCACAGCTGAAGCGTGAAGAATGGGAAGCACAGCTGAAGCGTGAAGAACGAGAAGCACAGCTGAAGCGTAAAGAACGAGAAGCACAGCTGAGGAGAGAAGAAGCACAGCCACGGGTGAAGCGTGAAGAACGAGAAGCAGAAGCACAGATGGGATGGGAGGAGCGCGAGCTGGAAGCCAAGCTAAAGCAGCAAGAAATTGAAGCTAACAGAGAGGTTGAGCTGAAGCGGGCTGAACTAGGGCTAGCCCCACCCACATCCCCACAGCAGGAAGACCGCCGGGTGCGAGAGCATGATTTACTGGTCTTTGTGCCTAATGAAGCTGAGGGCTTCTTTGACCGTTTCGAGAGAGTAGCTACCTTGAAGAAGTGGCCAAGAGCAGAGTGGGTGGAGCTGGTCCAGGGTAGGCTCACCGGTGAAGCTCGCGAGGCTTACAACATGCTTGATCTCAAGGAATGCACCAATTATGATGCAGTGAAGAGAGCAGTGCTTCATTCGTTTAAGCTGATTCCAGTGTTACAGGAAAAGATTCCGAGAATGTACCCGTTCGCCAGGTAAATCTTATGCAGAGATGGCGAGGGACATGGAGAGAAGATTTCTGAAGTGGTTGGAATCTGAAGGAGCTAAGTCAGCTGAGGATATCAAACGGCTAATGGTCATGGATAAATTTATGTCCGTGCTCTCTTCTGAGATCAGGATTAGAGTCAAGGAGGCGGACATAGAAGACCTGAGGGCTGCTGCTGACAGAGGTGACATGTTGGAGGAAGCCTTGCGACCACGCGGAGAGGGACCGCACCGACCGCCAGTATACTCCGGCTATGGGAGTAGTTATAGGAAGACGGAAGGATGGAGGACAGGAACGAGTTCTCCAAAGTCCCACCTCTCGAGTGGAAACGGTAGGTGACTGAAAAGTTCTGTAGAACCAGTCAAGAACCCCCTAGCTGAGAGTGCAGGATCTGTTGTTGTGCCGAGAGACGCTACGAGGGAGACGACAGAAGGCGCTAGGAATACCCACAGAGCGACGGCCTCTGGAGGCGTTGCCAGGGCGAGCGGTGGTGGAAGGTCACCGCCAAGAAGGGTCCGCTGCTACAACTGTGGAGGATTTGGACACTTCGCATGGGAATGCAAATGCCCTAAGCAGCGGGGGAACGTTGCTTTCGTTCGGGTGGAGGACCAAATGACCGAGAGCGTGCGGGGTGAGCCCGTACCAAGTGTGGAGAAAAGAGTTCACCCGTTCGTGTGTGAGGGGGAAAGTATGGATGGGGGAGGCAGACCCCGTTCCTGTGAAGATATTAAGGAACACCGGGGCTGATTTTACGCTGGTGATTAGAACCCTGTTCCCCGAGGGTTATGAGAGTAACAGTGTGGGGGTGGCTGTTGTGACCACTGTGGGAGGCCCAGTGAGGATGCCCCTGCACAAGGTAACTTTGGATTCTGATTATGGCTGCCAGACCCTAGTGGTAGGGGTCTGCGCATCAATACCCAAGATGGAGGCCATCCTTGGGAATGACGCCTGTGGAGGATGTGTCCTCCCTAACCTCGTGAAGGGCGAGGAGTGCTTGGAGCACTATAGAGAGAAAGGGCGAGTATTAGACGCCTGTGGGGACGAGAAGGGAATCGCTGAGGTGGCGTTCCCTGTATGTGCTGTGATCCCAAGGCGGTGCAACGATCACGGAGTGAGTGGATCTGATGGGGCTGAAGAAGAGACGTCTGACAGCCTGGGAGTCGATCACCTCTTTGTGGAACCCGGAGAGCAGGGGGAGGGCGAAGGCAACCCGGATGGTGAGCTACAGCTGACCCTCGCCAGTTCTCTTCAGGTGGACCGCGCTCGCCTGGGGGAGTTACAGCAGGTGGAGTTCCCGGAATTGACTCGGGAGGCCAAAGGAGGACGGGTTGGTCCCAAGAGGGCCACTCATTTTTATCTGCAGGATGGGATGCTGATGAGACAAAGGAGGCCTGTGAGAATGGAGGCCAGAGAGGAATCACTAGGTATAAGGCACAAGGTAGTGTTGCCGGCCCAGTGCAGAGCGGCAGTGCTGGATCTGTCGCACTCTGTGGATTCTGCAAGCCACCTGGGAGTGACCAAGACTCTACGCAAGATCAGGGACCATTTCTACTGGCCGGGTATGGACGCCGATGTGAGGCGTCACTGTAAGACTTGCTTACCTTGCCAGAGGGCAGGAAAGAGTGTACCCGCGATACCGAAGGCCCCGTTAGTCCCTGTTCCTGCATTTGGGCCAGCGTTTGAACGTCTGTTGGTCGACGGGGTAGGACCGTTGCCACGGACGAAAAAGGGAAACACCTACCTGATGACCATCACGTGTGCGGTGACAAGGTTCCCGGAAGCAGTCCCGATGCGACGCTTGACGTCGAAAGGTGTAGCCCGGCAGTTGCAGCGATTTTTCTCTTGGGGGGGAATGCCCAGGGAAATCTAGATGGACTGTGGGAGCGTACTCCAGTCCAAGTGGTTTAGACAGACCGTGATGAATTGGGGAGTGACTCAGATTTGGTCGTCGCTCTACCAACCACAGTCGCAAGGGGCGATCGAAAGGTTTCACTCCACACTGAAAACCATTCTGAGAGTATTCTGTGCAGAACAAGGAGCCGAGTGGGATGAGGCAATGTACCCTGCATTGTTTGCTATATGAAACGCTGTAGTGGAGTTGCTGGGTTTCTCACCGTTCCAGCTGGTATATGGACATGAGGGACGGAGTCCTCTGTCCATGCTGAGAGAGCAATGGGCACCAAGAGTGATCGTGGGAACGGTCAACGAGTATGTTCAGAAGTTTAAGGAGCAGCGAAAGATGTCAGAGTGGTATGACAAGAAATCTACGCCAAGAGAGTTCCAGGTTGGGTCCCAGGTTATGGTGTTGCTGCCAGGGAAGAGCCGTGTGACCGAGTCACGATTTGAGGGACCGTATAAGGTGTTACGACGGTTGGGTCCAGTAAGTTATGAGGTCAGCAAGCCGGACAGACCCCGCAAGACACAGGTGTGTCATATTGACCGTCTGAAGTCTTTCTTCCCTGAGGAAGGAGGAGCTGCCGTGCAGGACGGAACGATGCCACGAGAACCCCAGCAGAAAGTGGTCTTGTGCATGCAGGTGAATCAGGAAATTCCTGCAGAGGAAGGAAAATGGTACAGGGCGGACGGCACCCATCTCTCCAATGCGGAGAGTTTGGAGAATATCGAAATCAAGATTCAACAACTGGAAGGAAGACAGAGAGCGGACCTGACGGACCTGTTGAGAGAGAATGCCTCTCTTTTTACCGACGTGCCCCGACGTCACAAGAGTGTAACGCACGAGGTAGAGGTGAGGGACGCCAGGCCCATTAAACAGAGTACTTATAGGGTCAGCCCTGAAAAGCGAGTGTTGATGAGGAAGGAGGTAGAGTACCTTCTTGAGAATGACCTTGCAGAGCCTAGCAACAGCGAGTGGAGTTCCCCGTGTTTGCTAGTTAAGAAAAGCTACGGTACATACCGCTTTTGTACGGACTACAGGAAGATGAACTCCATCACTGTGGCAGATTCCCACCCCATGCCCAGGGTGAGTGATTGCATCGATCAGGTGGGTAGTGCCAGATATGTGTCCAAGGTCGACCTGCTCAAGGGGTATTACCAAATCTCGTTAACTCCCGAGGCTAGAAAGATATCAGCTTTTGTGACGCCAGAGGGACTGTATCAGTATAAAGTGTTGCCCTTCGGGATGAAGAGCAGCGGGAGTTGTTTCCAGCATATGATGAACGAGTTGCTGAGGGGAGCCGAAGGCTGCACAGTATACATTGATGATATAGTAGTGTACTTCGACGATTGGGAGACACACCTAGAGCGACTCAGGGAGCTGTTCAGGAGGCTGGAAGATGCTAACCTGAAACCTAGGAGTGAGTTTGGGAAGGCCCATCTAGAGTACCTAGGCTTCGTCATCGGTCGAGGAGAGGTAACCCCTGTGGACCACAAGGTATCAGCTATTAGAGAGCACCCAGTACCCAGGACACTGAAGGAATTGCTGAGGTATCTTGGGATGATTGGATACTATCGTGGTTTCTGCAAGAACTTTTCCATGATAGCACATTCTCTGACAGAATTACTCTCTAAGAATACACGATGGAAGTGAGAAGAGGCCTGCCAAGAATCTTTCGGGAAGACGAAGAACCTGTTGACAGAGGCCCCAGTGTTGATATCCCCAGATTTTACAGCCAGGTTCATTCCGTACGTAGATGCCAGTGATGTAGGGATAGGAGCCATGTTGGTCCAGGAAAGGAGTGAGGTACATAGGCCTGTCGCATTTTACTCCAAGAAATTCGTGAAGTACCAGCGTGCCTATAGTACCGTCGAAAAGGATGCTTTGGCTTTAGTAATGGCTCTGAAGCACTTCGACGTGTACGTGAGAGGAGGGGCGAGACCTGTTCTCGTTTATACAGATCACAACCCTCTGACCTTCTTGTACAAGATGAGAAACTCCAACCAGAGGCTGACGACGTGGGCATTACTACTGCAGGAATACTGGTTGGAAATTAAGCACATCAGAGGGAAGGACAATGTGGTGGCGGATGCCCTGTCCCGAGTACACTAAACCAATATGACTCTTATTTTTAGGGGAGGGGTATGTGACGGTGTTCCTCCCCCTTATATTTCTCCCATGCCAGCTGTAAGAGTCATATCCACTTTATCCGAACGTTCTCTACGTTCCGGGGAACAACTTGACATATGTGGGAGCATGAAGTGTTCTCGCGTTGGCGAGAAATTAGTTAAAGAAGAGTGTGTAGGCCAGTGGCTTAGGCCCTTTTGGACGCCAAGATGGCTCTGGGCTCTACGTTTTCCCGCCAAGATGTTATGACGTCAGTGGCACCAGATTGGTCAAGAATGGTGACGTGACACAGGGAGCCAATGAGAAACGCCCCTGGCAAGTATGACGTCACGAGTGGTAGGAGGGTCCAGGCAGCGCGGCGTGTGGCGCCAGGAGTTTGACACGACACGTCGAGGAGGTCAGACATGCAAAAGGGGGTCCTGTCAGTCTGACAGTTTTCACCCCTCTCTGGTGGATATACGCATCACCAGTGGTCTGCAAGCATCCTGTGAGGTCTTCCTGAACTCCGTGAGCCGGACAGAAGAAGGAATTGACGGGAAACGAGCAACATGTGCTCCAGTGACAGGTGCTTAGCAAGAGTGGAGTCTGGGCAGTGACGTCTGGGACGACTGAAAGCTTCACCAGTCGGGTGATGACGTAGCGGCTGGGCCAATTCACCGTGAGGAAGGAGAAGAACGAACTAGCTGGGAATATGAGCAACTGCAGCCGAGAGTGAGGACTGCGGACGTAGTTGTGAGGAGAAGTCGATGGCCAGGAGACCGACTCCAGCCCTTCAAAAGGTTGTGGAGGAGCACGGAGCCTGCAGAGGAGAGCAGCACGGAGAAGACGCGTTTTTGGGTGTTGGTTGGGTTCCTGGAGAGAGCATCAGTGTGTGTGTGAGAGCGTTCCCTACAACGAGTCGAGACCCGGGACCAGGAACTTCAATTTAATTCTCAACAGAGGACGAGTCCGCATCATTGATGGTGGAAGTAGGTAATTCAGTTTTCCTTCCCATTCCCCTTTAGTTAGCTATTTAGCCAGAGTATCTTCTATGTCGTGAGCAGGGCTCACCAATGTCTGTGTTATAGTGAGGCACAGTTGTGAAGGGAGATGCTATCGAGAGCTCTCACGAGATATATATATGTGGTGTGTGAGTGCACCTGTAATTTATCGAAGAGATTACTGTGACGAGGACATTTATATTCATGTGTCATTTATATTATAAGTTTGTGCCAGAAAATATATATATATAAATGTACAATTTATTAGTGTAAGGCTGTGTGCCCAGTATTACCACGTTATTATTAATATTGATGAAGTGATCTCTATATATGCTGGAGTTATTGAATAATATTTTCATGTGTATAGTGATTTAATGTGTTTATTGCCAGTATAGTGATTTACTGTGAACGTTAAGGGATAATAGGCGCTTCACGCCAAGACAGCAAGTACAGTGAGCAGAGCGAAAGTACAGTGAGCTGAGTGAGTGGGCATCTCTCGCGAGTTGCCAAACGTTTGATAACACTGTAATTGGAGCGTGGGAATGCGTGGCGGTGGGGGAGTGTTGCCATTGCGTAGTTTTCCAGATTTATGAAGAGGGAGTGTTTGCTGCTCATGAATTTCTTTGCCTTGTTGCTGATCCAGAGTTATAATACTTTAATCTTTTAAGTAAAATACAAAACCACCTCCATGTTTGTATTATCCCTCCATTACTTTGTTGCTATTGAGTCCATTGAAAAGAGAGAGTGATTGAGACACATACCTGCCTGTTACCAAATTTGATTAGTGTTCTCTCGGGGGGCCACTACTACTACTACCATAATCCCACAATTCCACTGAAGTGTTACTGGACACGGAAAACACCAGTTGGCAACCTTTAGTTAGCAGCAGAGCCCTCTGTCGGGGCGGGCACATGATCAAGTGAAGAGATCGTGTTCCCACTCGTCTTCAGGCTACGAGGCCGGCTGGAGATAGACTGGGAGACTCTCCTGGTGAATAGTGGCACCGTGAGGATTGAGTGAAGACCCGCAGGGCTACAGTAAGTAACAGTTACCACTACTAATACTTGGTGGTGACTGGGTAGAGAGAGAGACACCCTGACAATATATATATATATATATATATATATATATATATATATATATATATATATATATATATATATATATATATATATATATATATATATATATATCGTACATAGTAGCCAGAATGCGGTACTCGGCCTACTATGCAAGGTCCGATTTGCCTAATATGCCAAGTTTTCTTGAATTTCTATATATTTCTAATTTTTTCTTATGAAATAATAAAGCTATCCATTTCATTTTGTATGAGTTCATATTGTTTAATTTGAGATTAAACTAACGTATACATATGACCGAACCTAACCTACCCAACCTAACCTAACCTAACCTATCTTAACCTAACCTAAACTAACATAACTAAGTCAATAATTGATGTTCCTAGTATAATGTAATAGTAAAAATTCAAATAAACCAACCGGAAACAATTTATGGAAAATAAAGAAAATCACTCGGCCTACTAGGCAAATCGGGCCTTGCATAGTAGGCCGAGAAGTGCATTCTGGCTACTAGGTACGACATATGTATATATATATATATATATATATATATATATATATATATATATATATATATATATATAGGTATATATATATATATATATATCTATTATATTATATATATATTAGTTGTCAGGGTGTCCTCTCTGACACCCTGACAATGAGTGAATACCGTGGTGCTATGAGTGAATACCTGAATACCTGTACTGTATCTTCACACTGTCAAGTACTATAATCGCAACCATTATCGTAATCGTAATATATATCCTGGGGAGATTATCAGTGTCAGGGTGTCTCTCTCTCTACCCAGTCACCACCAAGTATAGTAGTGGTAACTGTTACTTACTGTAGCCCTGCGGGTCTTCACTCAATCCTCACGGTGCCACTATTCACCAGGAGAGTCTCCCAGTCTATCTCCAGCCGGCCTCGTAGCCTGAAGACGAGTGGGAACACGATCTCTTCACTTGATCATGTGCCCGCCCCGACAGAGGGCTCTGCTGCTAACTAAAGGTTGCCAACTGGTGTTTTCCGTGTCCAGTAACACTTCAGTGGAATTGTGGGATTATGGTAGTAGTAGTAGTGGCCCCCGAGAGAACACTAATGAAATTTGGTAACAGGCAGGTATGTGTCTCAATCACTCTCTCTTTTCAATGGACTCAATAGCAACAAAGTAATGAAGGGATAATACAAACATGGAGGTGGTTTTGTATTTTACTTAAAAGATTAAAGTATTATAACTCTGGATCAGCAACAAGGCAAAGAAATTCATGAGCAGCAAACACTCCCTCTTCATAAATCTGGAAAACTACGCAATGGCAACACTCCCCCACCGCCACGCATTCCCACGCTCCAATTACAGTGTTATCAAACGTTTGGCAACTCGCGAGATGCCACGCTCACTCAGCTCACTGTACTTTTGCTCTGCTCACTGTACTTGCTGTCTTGGCGTGAAGCGCCTATTATCCCTTAACGTTCACAGTAAATCACTATACTGACAATAAACACATTAAATCACTTTACACATGAAAATATTATTCAATAACTCCAGCATATATAGAGATCACTTCATCAATATTAATAATAACGTGGTAATACTGGGCACACAGCCTTACACTAATAAATTGTACATTTATATATATATATTTTCTGGCACAAACTTATAATATAAATGACACATGAATATAAATGTCCTCGTCACAGTAATCTCTTCGATAAATTACAGGTGCACTCACACACCTCATATATATATCTCGTGAGAGCTCTCGATAGCATCTCCCTTCACAACTGTGCCTCACTATAACACAGACATTGGTGAGCCCTGCTCACGACATAGAAGATACTCTGGCTAAATAGCTAACTAAAGGGGAATGGGAAGGAAAACTGAATTACCTACTTCCACCATCAATGATGCGGACTCGTCCTCTGTTGAGAATTAAATTGAAGTTCCTGGTCCCGGGTCTCGACTCGTTGTAGGGAACGCTCTCACACACACACTGATGCTCTCTCCAGGAACCCAACTGTCATGTTCACAGAAAATGGTACCATCCGTTTTCTATGTGCGGCGGCTGGACGCCACGAGAGGAGGTAAACAAGAGCGCACAGGACGCCTGCCAAGCTTGGGAGCCATAATCATGTAATCGTTTATAAGTATTAAAGTCAGTAACCAGGAATGACTTTACATCAACCTTACTACCAAGACTATCTCAGCTATATACAGACACCACACTGGCGACGAGGATGAACTGGGAACGCAGGTATTTTGTTCAACAAAACACAAGGAAGGAGCATGCTGTCTCGCCCAGAGGAGGAAGGAGAAGCTGTCTGTGAGCACCATACCCGATGCTGTATGCAACCCCATGCTGTGTGCTGACTGTTGCTGTGTGCTGATCGTTGCTGTGTGCTGGCCGTTGCTGTGTGCTGGCCAATGCTGTGTGCTACCCAAGCTGTGCTGAGTGTTGCTGTGAGAGGAATCTGCCGACGCTGTGTACGAAACGACGCTTTGATGCAGTGTACAAAACCCGATGTTTTGGTTACGAAACGACGCTTCGTGCTACAAAATTCTTCACGCTGTGAACCAACTGCTGTGCCAACTGCTGCCTACTGCTGTGCCAACTGCTGCCTACTGCTGTACCAACTGCTGACAACTGCTGTACCAACTGCTGCCTACTGCTGCCAACTGCTGTGCCAACTGCTGCCAACTGCTGTACCAACTGCTGTACCAACTGCTAACAACTGCTGTGTTGCTGTGAGTAGGAACAACACATGTACACAAGGGCTAGGTAAGAAGTCAGTTGCTGCTGTGTTGTGCACTGTTGTGAACTTTTGCATTAAAATGCTTGTGTGCTTTGCAAAATTAAAGTAATTACAGTGAATTCTTAAATAACATATACAGTGCAGTAAGTGTTATATATTCTGAGGAACATTTTAAGTGATAAGTTTAAATTTATTCAGTAAAAATGGCAAATATACCTCAGTTTCCTGCATTTGATCCTGACTGTGACCAGACAAACCTGTCACAGAGGTGGGTCAAATGGCTTAAAAGGTTTGAAAATTTGTTGATAGTTTCTGATATCAAAAGTGCTGAAAGAAAGCGTGCCTTTCTACTTCATTATGCAGGTGATAGAGTTTGTGACATCTTTGATACACTGAAAGACACTGGTGGTGCCAAAGATTATGACACTGCCAAGGCCAAATTAACTGAGCATTTCAAACCAAGGCAAAATACTGCTATGGAAATTATGCATTTCAGGAGAGCCAAACAACTCTCTAATGAAACTGTTGATCAATACCATACACGTCTGCAGGGTTTAGCAACCCATTGTGAGTTTGCTGATGTTGACAAAGAAATCAAACAGCAAATAATTGAAACATGCACATCTACACGTCTTCGTCGAAGAGCTCTAGAACTTGTTGATGATGAAAGTTCTCTTAACAAGATACTGGATATGGCTCGTCGAATGGAAGATGCTGCACGTGATGCTCGTGTCATGGAGTGCAGTGCCAACAACGGTTCTGCTACTGTTACTAACAGTCATGAAGTATGTAAGGTTCAGGGATTACACCATGATTATAGAAGATATCATGCCAAACCTAACATTAAATTGAGCCGAGAACCACATCACAACTGGAGTCGTGGAACAAGACTCAAGCAGTCACAACGACTCACATCAGAGGTTGTCAATAATAAATGTTACAATTGTGGAGGAGACTACCCACACCAAGATAATGTTTGTCCTGCACAAGGTAAGAAGTGCTATGAGTGTAGAAAACTAGGTCATTTTGGTGCTATGTGTCGTTCCGCACTAAAGAAACCACAATCAATAAATAAAAGCAATGTACGAGGATCAAGTCATAGGAGTCGAGGTGGCAAACACAATATTGCACCTCAAATCAAGAATGTTAATAATATACAAGACAACATTTCATTACAACCAGTCTCAGATGACAGTGAATGTGATTATATTTATGGAGTACAATCAATCACAAAATGGAATGATCTTCCAAACAACCCAGAGACTATAGTATACATTGCTGGCATTTGTCTCAAAATTCTTATTGACACTGGATCAAACATTGACACCATTGCTGAGTGCCACTATGAGAAATTTAAAAAACAGTTACCAAAGCTTGAAAAATACAATGGTAAAGCCACTGCCTATGCTTCAAAGGTAGCCTTACCAGTGATTGGAACTTTCACTGCAGAGATTAAGTCAAAGAATGCAATGCTCATTACTACATTCCATGTTGTTAGGAATGCAAAGGAGTCTTTACTCAGTTACAAGACTTCAACCAAATTGGGGCTACTTCAGCTTTCTAATGCTGTAGCAGTGGAATCTGCAAACAATGTTGATGCTATTGTTGCTGAATTTTCTGATCGGTTTAAATCCATAGGTTGTTATACTGATAGCAAGGTACATCTGCATATCAACCCAGATGTAATTCCAGTTGCCCAACCACATCGCCGACAACCATTCCATACTCGCAAGAAAGTCGATGCCGAACTGGATAGGCTGATAGAACTAGATATCATTGAACCGGTAACAGGCCCAACACCATGGGTAAGCCCAATTGTCACTCCACCAAAGCCGAAGAATCCAGATGAGATACGCATTTGTGTAGACATGCGTGTTCCCAACAAGGCAATAATGCGTGAACGCCATCCTACACCCACTGTAGATGATATGATATACCGCTTGAATGGTGCAACTGTATTCAGCAAGTTAGATTTAAACAAGGGCTATCATCAGCTTGAACTTGATGATGAGAGTCGATTCATCACAACGTTTACGACACATCGAGGTCTGTATAGGTACAAGCGCCTGAGTTTTGGTATTAACAGTGCTGCTGAGGTATTCCAGCACATCATCAGCCAGGTATTGCAAGATATACCTAATGCTGACAACATGTCTGATGACATCATTGTTTATGGCCGTACCCAAGCTGAACACGACAAAGCTCTTCGTGCAACATTGCAACGCTTACGAGAAAAGAATTTGACGCTAAGCCGAGCAAAGTGTGAGTTCAATCAACATAAAATTGAATTCTTTGGACATGTACTTAGTGACAAAGGTCTGTCTCCAGATCCTAAGAAAGTTGCAGATATCAAGAATGCTGCACCTCCTTCAACATCCACTGAAGTACATAGTTTTCTGGGAATGGCAAACTACTGTTCTCGCTTCATTCCAGATTTTGCTACTATTACGAAGCCTCTACGTGAGCTCCTGAAGAAAAATGCATCATGGTACTGGAGCGATATCGAGCAAAATGCATTTGATGCTGTGAAAGATGCACTAGTAGAAAATGCGACTGCTGCATACTTTGATCCATCAATGGACACTGAGTTAACGGTGGATGCTAGTCCTGTTGGTTTAGGTGCTGTGTTAGCCCAACACAAACCTGGTCAACCAGATTCCAGAGTAGTAATTGCCTACGCCAGCCGTTCTCTCACAGATGTTGAGCAACGATACAGTCAGACAGAGAAGGAAGCTCTTGCTCTTGTATGGGGCTGTGAACACTTCAATGTGTATCTGCTTGGTGCACCCTTTACCACGATAGTCACTGACCACAAACCGTTGGAGACCATCTTCAATAATCCAAAGTCCAAACCACCAGCTCGCATTGAGAGATGGGCTCTTCGTCTGCAACCATACAACTTTACGGTGAAATACAAGCCGGGTGCAGGCAATCCCGCTGATTACATCAGTCGACATCCTGCCAACAGTTTCACCATCACCAAGCATCAGCAAGTTGCCGAGGAATATGTACACTCTGTAACCTGTGATGCAGTCCCTAAGGCTCTCACTCTTGACGAAATCCGTACTGCAACCTTAGAGGACCCAACTCTGCAAGCAACAGTGGATGCATTGACCAAGAAAAAGTTTCCACGCATCCCACCCTCAGGAGTTGACCAAGATGCATTCAAAGCACTTGAACGCATCCAGACAGAATTAAGTGTTACGCAACAACGCGACACCGTGCTGCGAGGTACTCGTATCGTTATTCCAGCTGTTCTCCAGCAACGTGCTCTGAAGCTTGCACATCAAGGACACCAAGGTCTTGTAAGGACCAAACAGCTGCTACGAGAAAAGGTGTGGTTTCCTGGCATTGATCGTCAAGCTAAGGACATGCATGATGCCTGTGTCCCTTGCCAAGCTGCAGTGGATACTTCAAGACCAACACCTCTACAACCTTCACCACTACCTGCTGCACCATGGATGGAAGTATCGATGGACTTCTGTGGACCGCTACCAACTGGAGAGTACTTGATGGTAGTCATTGATGATCACTCACGTTATCCAGAAGTAGAAATCATCACTTCCACATCTGCAAAGGCTGTCATCCCGAAACTCGACAAGATCTTTTCAAACTTTGGCATTCCTGAAGTTGTCAAGACGGACAATGGACCGCCATTTAATGGACAAGACTTTGTCAACTTTGCTGAGCATATTGGATTCAAACACCGCCGTGTGATGCCACTACATCCTCAAGCAAATGGAGAAGTAGAGAGATTCATGCAACCTCTCATGAAAGCGGTACGCTGTGCTCATGCCGAAGGACGATCCTGGAAACAAGCTATGTATGCTTTTCTCAGGAACTACCGTGCAACACCGCATGGAACACTGGGCAAGTCGCCTGGCGAACTTTTATTTGGACGTCCTATGAGAATCGCACTACCTGTCATGCCAGCCAAGGTAACGGATAAACGTCTCGCTCAGAAGGATGCACTAGCCAAGGGCAAAATGAAAATTGCTCATGATCAACGTGCAAAGGAACAATTCATAAAGGTTGGAGATACTGTTCTCGTTAAAAAGAAAAAAGAGGGAAAGCTAGATATGCCGTATGATACAAAACCATATAAAGTGATTAGTGTAAAAGGAACTATGGTAACAGCGAGTAATAGAGATCATAGTATAACACGTAATATGGCTTATTTCAAAGTGATTCCAAATAGTGTAGAAAATGATGAAGTGCAAAGTCGTGCAAAAGAAAAAGAAAAAATGAGTTATAACTCGATAAACAATTCATCGAGGGATATTCTTGTACTTAAGGACTCTCGTCCTAAACGTCATGTTAAACGCCCTACACGATTTAATGATTAATTGTGTTCCTATGTAATGCAAAGTATTTACTTGTTATGCTGAACTAAATTTAATATTGTTTGAATAATGCAGATCTCTCATTCAATATTTTGTAACTTTGTATTACAGTTTCTTTCATGTTTGTTTAACATTGCATATGTATTTTTAACATTGAAATCCTTTGTGGTAAAGATTGTTTAAATTCTTTGTGTGTTTAATTAATGTTAAATGTATGCAATATCTCTTGATATGTTAATAACTTACTTTGTGTCAATAACTTTGCTTTGTGCTACAAGCATGGTAGACATCCTGTATTCATTCTTTTTAAAGAAAAGGAGGGATGTCATGTTCACAGAAAATGGTACCATCCGTTTTCTATGTGCGGCGGCTGGACGCCACGAGAGGAGGTAAACAAGAGCGCACAGGACGCCTGCCAAGCTTGGGAGCCATAATCATGTAATCGTTTATAAGTATTAAAGTCAGTAACCAGGAATGACTTTACATCAACCTTACTACCAAGACTATCTCAGCTATATACAGACACCACACCAACCAACACCCAAAAACGCGTCTTCTCCGTGCTGCTCTCCTCTGCAGGCTCCGTGCTCCTCCACAACCTTTTGAAGGGCTGGAGTCGGTCTCCTGGCCATCGACTTCTCCTCACAACTACGTCCGCAGTCCTCACTCTCGGCTGCAGTTGCTCATATTCCCAGCTAGTTCGTTCTTCTCCTTCCTCACGGTGAATTGGCCCAGCCGCTACGTCATCACCCGACTGGTGAAGCTTTCAGTCGTCCCAGACGTCACTGCCCAGACTCCACTCTTGCTAAGCACCTGTCACTGGAGCACATGTTGCTCGTTTCCCGTCAATTCCTTCTTCTGTCCGGCTCACGGAGTTCAGGAAGACCTCACAGGATGCTTGCAGACCACTGGTGATGCGTATATCCACCAGAGAGGGGTGAAAACTGTCAGACTGACAGGACCCCCTTTTGCATGTCTGACCTCCTCGACGTGTCGTGTCAAACTCCTGGCGCCACACGCCGCGCTGCCTGGACCCTCCTACCACTCGTGACGTCATACTTGCCAGGGGCGTTTCTCATTGGCTCCCTGTGTCACGTCACCATTCTTGACCAATCTGGTGCCACTGACGTCATAACATCTTGGCGGGAAAACGTAGAGCCCAGAGCCATCTTGGCGTCCAAAAGGGCCTAAGCCACTGGCCTACACACTCTTCTTTAACTAATTTCTCGCCAACGCGAGAACACTTCATGCTCCCACATATGTCAAGTTGTTCCCCGGAACGTAGAGAACGTTCGGATAAAGTGGATATGACTCTTACAGCTGGCATGGGAGAAATATAAGAGGGAGGAACACCGTCACATACCCCTCCCCTAAAAATAAGAGTCATATTGGTTTAGTGTACTCGGGACAGGGCATCCGCCACCACATTGTCCTTCCCTCTGATGTGCTTAATTTCCAACCAGTATTCCTGCAGTAGTAATGCCCACGTCGTCAGCCTCTGGTTGGAGTTTCTCATCTTGTACAAGAAGGTCAGAGGGTTGTGATCTGTATAAACGAGAACAGGTCTCGCCCCTCCTCTCACGTACACGTCGAAGTGCTTCAGAGCCATTACTAAAGCCAAAGCATCCTTTTCGACGGTACTATAGGCACGCTGGTACTTCACGAATTTCTTGGAGTAAAATGCGACAGGCCTATGTACCTCACTCCTTTCCTGGACCAACATGGCTCCTATCCCTACATCACTGGCATCTACGTACGGAATGAACCTGGCTGTAAAATCTGGGGATATCAACACTGGGGCCTCTGTCAACAGGTTCTTCGTCTTCCCGAAAGATTCTTGGCAGGCCTCTTCTCACTTCCATCGTGTATTCTTAGAGAGTAATTCTGTCAGAGAATGTGCTATCATGGAAAAGTTCTTGCAGAAACCACGATAGTATCCAATCATCCCAAGATACCTCAGCAATTCCTTCAGTGTCCTGGGTACTGGGTGCTCTCTAATAGCTGATACCTTGTGGTCCACAGGGGTTACCTCTCCTCGACCGATGACGAAGCCTAGGTACTCTAGATGGGCCTTCCCAAACTCACTCCTAGGTTTCAGGTTAGCATCTTCCAGCCTCCTGAACAGCTCCCTGAGTCGCTCTAGGTGTGTCTCCCAATCGTCGAAGTACACTACTATATCATCAATGTATACTGTGCAGCCTTCGGCTCCCCTCAGCAACTCGTTCATCATATGCTGGAAACAACTCCCGCTGCTCTTCATCCCGAAGGGCAACACTTTATACTGATACAGTCCCTCTGGCGTCACAAAAGCTGATATCTTTCTAGCCTCGGGAGTTAACGAGATTTGGTAATACCCCTTGAGCAGGTCGACCTTGGACACATATCTGGCACTACCCACCTGATCGATGCAATCACTCACCCTGGGCATGGGGTGGGAATCTGCCACAGTGATGGAGTTCATCTTCCTGTAGTCCGTACAAAAGCGGTATGTACCGTAGCTTTTCTTAACTAGCAAACACGGGGAACTCCACTCGCTGTTGCTAGGCTCTGCAAGGTCATTCTCAAGAAGGTACTCTACCTCCTTCCTCATCAACACTCGCTTTTCAGGGCTGACCCTATAAGTACTCTGTTTAATGGGCCTGGCGTCCCTCACCTCTACCTCGTGCGTTACACTCTTGTGACGTCGGGGCACGTCGGTAAAAAGAGAGGCATTCTCTCTCAACAGGTCCGTCAGGTCCGCTCTCTGTCTTCCTTCCAGTTGTTGAATCTTGATTTCGATATTCTCCAAACTCTCCGCATTGGAGAGATGGGTGCCGTCCGCCCTGTACCATTTTCCTTCCTCTGCAGGAATTTCCTGATTCACCTGCATGCACAAGACCACTTTCTGCTGGGGTTCTCGTGGCATCGTTCCGTCCTGCACGGCAGCTCCTCCTTCCTCAGGGAAGAAAGACTTCAGACGGTCAATATGACACACCTGTGTCTTGCGGGGTCTGTCCGGCTTGCTGACCTCATAACTTACTGAACCCAACCGTCGTAACACCTTATACGGTCCCTCAAATCGTGACTCGGTCACACGGCTCTTCCCTGGCAGCAACACCATAACCTGGGACCCAACCTGGAACTCTCTTGGCATAGATTTCTTGTCATACCACTCTGACATCTTTCGCTGCTCCTTAAACTTCTGAACATACTCGTTGACCGTTCCCACGATCACTCTTGGTGCCCATTGCTCTCTCAGCATGGACAGAGGACTCCGTCCCTCATGTCCATATACCAGCTGGAACGGTGAGAAACCCAGCAACTCCACTACAGCGTTTCATATAGCAAACAATGCAGGGTACATTGCCTCATCCCACTCGGCTCCTTGTTCTGCACAGAACACTCTCAGAATGGTTTTCAGTGTGGAGTGAAACCTTTCGATCGCCCCTTGCGACTGTGGTTGGTAGAGCTACGACCAAATCTGAGTCACTCCCCAATTCATCACGGTCTGTCTAAACCACTTGGACTGGAGTACGCTCCCACAGTCCATCTAGATTTCCCTGGGCATTCCCCCCAAGAGAAAAATCGCTGCAACTGCCGGGCTACACCTTTCGACGTCAAGCGTCGCATCGGGACTGCTTCCGGGAACCTTGTCACCGCACACATCATGGTCATCAGGTAGGTGTTTCCCTTTTTCGTCCGTGGCAACGGTCCTACCCCGTCGACCAACAGACGTTCAAACGCTGGCCCAAATGCAGGAACAGGGACTAACGGGGCCTTCGGTATCGCGGGTACACTCTTTCCTGCCCTCTGGCAAGGTAAGGAAGTCTTACAGTGACGCCTCACATCGGCGTCCATACCCGGCCAGTAGAAATGGTTCCTGATCTTGCGTAGAGTCTTGGTCACTCCCAGGTGGCTTGCAGAATCCACAGAGTGCGACAGATCCAGCACTGCCGCTCTGCACTGGGCCGGCAACACTACCTTGTGCCTTATACCTAGTGATTCCTCTCTGGCCTCCATTCTCACAGGCCTCCTTTGTCTCATCAGCATCCCATCCTGCAGATAAAAATGAGTGGCCCTCTTGGGACCAACCCGTCCTCCTTTGGCCTCCCGAGTCAATTCCGGGAACTCCACCTGCTGTAACTCCCCCAGGCGAGCGCGGTCCACCTGAAGAGAACTGGCGAGGGTCAGCTGTAGCTCACCATCCGGGTTGCCTTCGCCCTCTCCCTGCTCTCCGGGTTCCACAAAGAGGTGATCGACTCCCAGGCTGTCAGACGTCTCTTCTTCAGCCCCATCAGATCCACTCACTCCGTGATCGTTGCACCGCCTTGGGATCACAGCACATACAGGGAACGCCACCTCAGCGATTCCCTTCTCGTCCCCACAGGCGTGGGGGCGGGACCCTTCAGCAGCAGCGGACCCTTCTTGGCGGTGACCTTCCACCACCGCTCGCCCTGGCAACGCCTCCAGAGGCCGTCGCTCTGTGGGTATTCCTAGCGCCTTCTGATGTCTCCCTCGTAGCGTCTCTCGGCACAACAACAGATCCTGCACTCTCAGCTAGGGGGTTCTTGACTGGTTCTACAGAACGTTTCAGTCACCTACCGTTTCCACTCGAGAGGTGGGACTTTGGAGAACTCGTTCCTGTCCTCCATCCTTCCGTCTTCCAATAACTACTCCCATAGCCGGAGTATAATGGCGGTCGGTGCGGTCCCTCTCCGCGTGGTCGCAAGGCTTCCTCCAACATGTCACCTCTGTCAGCAGCAGCCCTCAGGTCTTCTATGTCCGCCTCCTTGACTCTAATCCTGATCTCAGAAGAGAGCACGGACATAAATTTATCCATGACCATTAGCCGTTTGATATCCTCAGCTGACTTAGCTCCTTCAGATTCCAACCACTTCAGAAATCTTCTCTCCATGTCCCTCGCCATCTCTGCATAAGATTTACCTGGCGAACGGGTACATTCTCGGAATCTTTTCCTGTAACACTGGAATCAGCTTAAACGAATGAAGCACTGCTCTCTTCACTGCATCATAATTGGTGCATTCCTTGAGATCAAGCATGTTGTAAGCCTCGCGAGCTTCACCGGTGAGCCTACCCTGGACCAGCTCCACCCACTCTGCTCTTGGCCACTTCTTCAAGGTAGCTACTCTCTCGAAACGGTCAAAGAAGCCCTCAGCTTCATTAGGCACAAAGACCAGTAAATCATGCTCTCGCACCCGGCGGTCTTCCTGCTGTGGGGATGTGGGTGGGGCTAGCCCTAGTTCAGCCCGCTTCAGCTCAACCTCTCTGTTAGCTTCAATTTCTTGCTGCTTTAGCTTGGCTTCCAGCTCGCGCTCCTCCCATCCCATCTGTGCTTCTGCTTCTCGTTCTTCACGCTTCACCCGTGGCTGTGCTTCTTCTCTCCTCAGCTGTGCTTCTCGTTCTTTACGCTTCAGCTGTGCTTCTTGTTCTTCACGCTTCAGCTGTGCTCATATTCTTCACGCTTCAGCTGTGCTTTCCGTTCTTCACGCTTCAGCTGTGCTTCTGCTTCTCGTTCTTCCCGCTTCAGCTGTGCTTCTTCCCTCCTCAGCTGTGCTTCCAGTTGCAGCTTCATCATCTCCAGCTTGACGCTGCGCCGGCTGCCGCTGGATCCCCTACTGCTTCCACCATGCTCAAATTCTCCCCTGCATTGGCAGGTGTCTGTGGCCGTTACTCCCTCAAAGCTTCATCTCGGGCCCTGAGCTGTGCCACAATCTCAAGCCTCCTTTCTCCCACTTTTGAGGATCTCAACTGGATCCCAAAGTGTACAGCTATTAACTGCAGCTGCGCCTAGGTGCAATCCTCCAGCACCTGTTCATCCCTGGTGTCAATAAACCTTGCTACCTTCTCGTCCTCCATACTTGTGCTATGAGTGAATACCTGTTACCTGTACCTTCAGCCACTGTCAAGTACTATAATCGCAACCGTTATCGTAATCGTAATCGTAATCCTGGGGAGGTCGCCAATGTCAGGGTGTCTCTCTCTCTACCCAGTCACCACCAAGTATTAGTAGTGGTAACTGTTACTTGCAGTAGCCCTGCGGGTCTTCACTCAATCCTCACGGTGTCACTGTTCACCAGGAGAGTCTCCCAGTCTATCTCCAGCCGGCCTCGTAGCCTGAAGACGAGTGGGAACACGATCTCTTCACTTGATCATGTGCCCGCCCCGACAGAGGGCTCTACTGCTAACTAAAAGGTCGCCAACTGGTGTTTTCCGTGACCAGTAACACTTCAGTGGAATTGTGGGATTATGGTAGTAGTAGTAGTGGCCCGAGAGAACACTAATGAAATTTGGTAACAGGCAGGTATGTGTCTCAATCACTCTCTCTTTTCAATGGACTCAATAGCAACAAAGTAATGGAGGGATAATACAAACACGGAGGTGGTTTTGTATTTTACTTAAAAGATTAAAGTATTATAACTCTGGATCAGCAACAAGGCAAAGAAATGCATGAGCAGCAACCACTCCCTCTTCATAAATCTGGAACACTACGCAATGGCAACACTCCCCCACCGCCACGCATTCCCACGCTCCAATTACAGTGTTATCAAACGTTTGGCAACTCGCGAGATGCCACGCCCACTCACTCAGCTCACTGTACTTTCGCTCTGCTCACTGTACTTGTTGTCTTGGCGTGAAGTGCCTATTATTCCTTCACATTCACAGTAAATCACTATACTGGCAATAAACACATTAAATCACTATACACATGAAAATATTATTCAATAACTCCAGCATATATAGAGATCACTTCATCAATATTAATAATAACGTGGTAATACTGGGCACACAGCCTTACACTAATAAATTGTACATTTATATATATATATATTTTCTGGCACAAACTTATAATATAAATGACACATGAATATAAATGTCCTCGTCACAGTAATCTCTTCGATAAACTACAGGTGCACTCACACACCACATATATATATCTCGTGAGAGCTCTCGATAGCATCTCCCTTCACAACTGTGCCTTACTATAACACAGACATTGGTGAGCCCTGCTCACGACATAGAAGATACTCTGGCTAAATAGCTAACTAAAGGGGAATGGGAGGGAAAACTGAATTACCTACTTCCACCATCAATGATATGGACTCGTCCTCTTTTGAGAGTTGAATTGAAGTTCCTGGTCCCGGGTCTCGACTCGTTGTAGGGAATGCTCTCACACACACACTGATGCTCTCTCCAGGAACCCAACCAACACCCAAAAACGCGTCTTCTCCATGCTGCTCTCCTCTGCAGGCTCCGTGCTCCTCCACAACCTCTTGAAGGGTTGGAGTCGGTCTCCTGCCCATCGACTTCTCCTCACAACTACGTCCGCAGTCCTCACTCTCGGCTGCAGTCGCTCATATTCCCCGCTAGTTCGTTCTTCTTCTTCCTCACGGTGAATTGGCCCAGCCGCTACGTCATCACCCGACTGGTGAAGCTGTCAGTCGTCCCAGACGTCACTGCCCAGACTCCACTCTTGCTAAGCACCTGTCACTGGATCACTTGTTGCTCGTTTCCCGTCAATTCCTTCTTCTGACTGGCTCACGGAGTTCAGGAAGACCTCACAGGATGCTTGCAGACCACTGGTGATGCGTATATCCACCGGAAAGGGGCGAAAACTGTCAGACTGATAGGACCCCCTATCGCACGTCCGCCCTTCACGACGCGTTGTGTCAAACTCCTGGCGCCACAGGGCACGCCGCCCGGACCCCCCTACCACTCGTGACATCATAGTTGCCAGGGGCGTTTCTCATTGGCTCCCTGTGCCATGTCACCGTTCTTGACCAATCTGGTGCCACTGACGTCATAACGTCTTGGCGGGAAAACGTAGGGGCCGGCACCATCTTGGTGTCCAAAAGGGCCTAAGCCACTGGCCTAAACACTCTTTTTTAACTAATTTCTCGCCAACGCGAGAACACTTCATGCTCCCACATATGTCAAATTGTTCCCTGGAACGCAGAGAACGTTCGGGTAAAGTGGATATGACTTTTACAGCTGGAGTTGGAGAAATATAAGGGGGGGGAACACCGTATATATATATATATATATATATATATATATATATATATATATATATATATATATATATATATATATATATATATATATATATATATATATATATATATATATATATATATATATATATATATATATATAGGGGTACCACCTCTGGTGCAATTGCAGGGACCCACATCCTCGAAGAAGAAAACAAAGAGCATTCAGAGAAGATCTTGTGGATTCTCACTGAATACTTAATTCTTTTCCTCTCCTACCACCCCTATTATTTTTTTGTATGTTTTGTTTTATTTTATTGCAATGCTACAGTTTACAGAGAACACACACACACACACAAATATATAACAATTAAACAATCAGCGTTCGAAGACCTCGTCCAGCTCCTCGGAGGTTGGGTGCGTACCCAGGATACAGCATGCATTTCCCCTCTGCACTGCGACACTGAGGCGCTGGAACAGGAAACTGGCTGCTCGTGGGTCTCTAGTTTTCCCAATGAGTTCCTTCACCAACCTCCTTTAAAAACTTGAGTGCACATTTACCCCAGGCGCCCAGAGTCTCTGAGCCTATCGGCACGAACCTGTAACAACGTTCTAGGTCTCTGTACTTGTGGATTTTCTGGGTCTCCCTGAAGGTGGCTGCCCCACCTCCCTCCGCTGAGCTGTAACGTAAATAGGTATCAGCCAATGTAGATGCACAGGTGTAATCCCATACGACCTGTTTACCTTCCCTTCCCTCCATGGCTGCAGGGTGACTCCATCTGGGCGTTTTTGGCTGTTGTCAGGTCTGCACAACTGGGGTTCCCTTTGTGCTGGACACCCAGCTGTAGCCAAACTTCTCTTGATGATGTCATTGACTGCCTCGTGTCTGGCAATCTTTCCCTGTGTCTTACGACAGATGAGACCATGGCTGCCGTATTGGTCTGCCCGTGCCTGGCCGCAAATACACCGGTGCTCGGTGGAGATAGGGGCGGCAAGGCGCAGAGCAACACCAATACTTAGGGCCCGATGATCCAGGCGGGTGCCCAAGGCGGAATTAGGGACTGCCAACAGGAGGTCTCCAGCATGGGGGGCTTGCACAGCTAGGAGACGTGCTCTGTCCTTCTGAGAAGCTACGTCCAGCAATGCTTTGGCGATGTTCTCCACTATGGGGCTATCCCATTTGGCCTGTTTACCGTCGTTTGGACAAGTTGGTCGGGTGTGTGAATTGGCGAGTGTGTCCCACCGACCAGCTCCTTCCACAAATTTGGGATCACGAATCCCAATGGAGTTCCTTAGCTATTCTGGTAGTATTTCCTTCACTAATTCACTTGTAGCACTGGTCGAGGATAAGAATGCCGGCAATGCTAACTGTGTCGCCTTGCGAATACCTATACCCCCGAGTCTAACTGGGAGCGTTGCTTGGTCCCACTGGTCATCTTGCAGGGAGAGGTTTAACACTTTCATAGTTATTGTCTTTAGGAGTGAATCGTATTCCGTTAATTTTGGGCTGTCAAAAGAAGGAGCACACCTGAGGAAATAGGTAAGTCTGGGCAAGGCCAGGCACCTTGTAAGAAGGTACAACGCATCATGAGCATCCAAAGCCCCTATTCGCGCCTCCATCCTCCTCAGGTCTTTAAGCTTTTCTTCGAGGACTACCTCAATGGCGTTCGAGCCCAGAGGTGCCCCTAGCAGCACACTGTCGGTGGGAGCGATCACTTGGGCTCCTGGCAATAAGATTTGTACTGCATTTATGATTGGTTGGTTGGACGAGATGATTTCACACTTTGATGGATTTAGTGTAAGGCCTAACTCCTCTCCCCTAGATTTCACTAGCTGAAGATCTCCTAGCAGGGATTCCTGTGTCCCTGCCAGGGTGCCATCGTCTAGGAACCAGATGTTGAATTCGCTGGACAACCTACTTGTGACCTCCTTAGCTGCCATGCAGAAAAGAAAAGGGGCAAGTGGGTCTCCCTGCTGGACACCTTCTGCGGAAACAACTTCATGTTCCCCAAACAACAGTGTCGATTCCCTACTGTACCCTGCTGAAACGAAAGGAAGTAGACAAGGAAAGCTGGTTCGAACTGCTTCCAGTACCACATCCCTTTTTACCTGGTTGAAGGCATTTTTAAAGTCTAATTTAATTAATGCCTTATTTACTGGGAGGTCCTTGATATAGGCTCGTGCTGCATGAGCTGCTGCTTCACAGCCATGGGGGACACCAAAACCTAGTTGATGGGGTCGAAGCATCGTTGCAGCGTCTATGCTGATTTTTCTGACAGCTGCCCTAGCAACAAGGCGCCGAAGTGTGTTGCCCACGGCAATGGGTCTGACTCCACCATCCTTCTTCTTAAGGGCACAACGGATTGCTCCGAAGAAGAACGGTTTAATTGTATCTGGGATCAACCCGGAGAGACAGTCGTTGACAAACTTCGTGATCTCTGACAGCAGTGTCTCGGCAACTTCGCCGAGAACTGGGTTTGTCATCTCCTTAAGGTGCTGAGGTCTTACTCCAGTGTATCCCCCTGCTGAGCCTGGTGGAAATGACATGATGGCTTTGTATACCTCTGATGCTTGGAGGAATAGAGGTCCCATGTCTGGGGCATTTGTGTCCCGAGCAGTGGGTTCCCATGGTTCTCTGGGAGGGTGCTTCTCTCTCAGTGAGTCGGCAGTTGCTGTATCTCTAGGGGCGATTGTTTCTTCACTGGTAAGTAACCTAATTGCCCCTACTGTGTTGCCCTCTTCAATTTTCTTGGTCACTTGTGTTCCAAGCTTAAAATTATCATTGGAACTCTTGGGTCTTCCACGACGGTTTTTGCGTTGAGGAGGGATGGGGATCAAGTTGTCAGCTCTGGGGAAATTATTTATTGCCCTAGTGACTGATGAGGCTAGTGACTTGCCTCCTCTTGCAGGTACGCCTAAGCAAATATTGCCAAACAGGAGCAAATTATGCCATGCTTTGATGGTGGCTGCAGCATTAAGATTTTCAGACCGTTCATTCACTTTCCTTAGAAGGTCTGTATATTTCCCTGCTGCAAATGGGCGCGCTGCTTTAGGAATGTGGGGAAGAGTTCTGGTGGTGGATGCTTTGATGGCCCCCAGGAGGTCATCTGATGACATGAAGTTTGCTGGGATGTGTGGGGGTGCCGGGGGGGCCTGTGGGCCTTCCCTCTCTACAGGTAACGTCCATGAACCCTCACAGCCGTTGTGCAGACGTAGGGTTCCATCGTTTCTAAGGCTGTGAGCTTCCTCACAAACCCGACACGTTCCTCTGAGTCTGGGTCCCCCTCTGGGTGCGCCTCTGGGTACATTGTTCCCAGGACCGTGTTCTTGGCTGAGGGGTTCCTGGTTAGTTGGGGGAGTCCCCTCCGTCCCCCGGGCGGGCTGTGACATAGGCGTGGCGTGGGAGGGTGATCACGGGTGGTGGCGGCAGGGGTAGTTAGCTGTCCCTCGCGCTCACCACTCATGTGGGTACTTGTGTCTCCCTCCCTTTTGGGAAGAACCTGAATGCTTGCTGTGACCTGTGCCATATCTGGGTGCATGGAGGGTGACACATCTCTGCAACGGGCACTGTGTGGGCGGTGAATAGGTGGGTGAGAGACGCCCAGCCGCAGGGTGGGTGGGGTGGGATGGCAGGAGGTACAGTGTGCGGTGAGGCCGGCTCGCGGGGAGGGGGTGGGGGTTGACCGGACACCGCTCGCCTTAAGGGGAGAGGGGGGGTCTGGGTGACACTTAAACACTGGTACAATTTACTTGTATATCACTGCACAATGGTGAATGAATCATACACTTGTAGACTGACACACTGTGAGCTCCATTAACACTAAACATGATTGCTAATTTCTGTTTTTCTTTTCCAAATATATTTATATAATCACTGGGTGGCACATGGATGACCCCCCCTCGCCGCACCGCACAACAACACCCCCTCCCCCCCACCTTCACTGTGGGAGGCCTACAGGGCGCCGGCGTGGCCCTCACTGCCCTTATATTCCACACTGTAAATTCACCTGTTTTGATCCATTTTTGTTGAGATGGTCCACTTTGGGCACTTGCCGTCCACTCCTGCACCTTCCCAGGATATTCACACAGCACCTTGTGAAGGCTAGGCTCGGTGGCGCCAGGATGTCACTAGGTATGGCTCAGTAAACAACAGAGCCTCCCTCCACGCGTCCGCCCGCCCCGACACCTCCCGTATATATATATATATATATATATATGGTCTGGGAGTCATCTCCCGTCACGCAGGGTGCAGTTGCGCCCTCCACAGATCTCCAGTATCATCTCTTGATACTGGTAATGGCTCAAAAGGGCCATCACTTACGGGCTATTCATGCCCGTGCCATCTCTTGGGTGGCTTAATCTTTATCAATCAATCAGCCCCGACACCGTTGGGAAAAATACTCGCTTCTCGGACCAATCCCAGAGGTACTGCAATACCGGGCCGATCCGCGGCAAAGGTGGAGCAAGCTCCTAGCACTTCGCCATGTTGCAAAAATCAGTTAATATCGAGGATCCCACATGGGGATCGTACAGATATTAAGCTGATAAGAACAGATTTTATTTTCGAAAAAATGGTACAGAGTGTCTTTTTACAATGCTTTCATATATCCTAGCTTAACATTTTGGGCAAGAGCTAAGGTTTACAAAGGATCTTTATGCAAGTTACATAGTGTGAATAGTTTTTGGCCTAACATTTATACAATGCAAAATTAAATATAAACTAATATACATATTATCATACTGTCGAGCTCCAGTGATGTGTTCGAT
>WNGS01064771.1:0-14071 GCA_020271785.1 Procambarus virginalis
TTGCGTCGACCAAGTGGGAAACGCAAGGTTCACCAAGTCGATCTGCTGAAAGGGTACTATCAAATCCCTTGTCTCCGAGTGCGAGAAAGATCTCAGCGTTTGCTACTCCAGACGGATTGTACCAGTATAAGGTACTTCCGTTTGGTATGAAGAACAGCGGAAGTTGTTTTCAGAGGATGATGAACGAAGTGCTAAGAGGGATGGACGGTTGCGCCGTGTATATAGACGATATGTGGTGTACGCCGATAGCTGGAAACAACACATGAGTCGACTGACGGAGTTATTCCAACGGTTGGAAGAAGCGAACCTGACGGTAAATCTGGCCAAGAGCGAATTCGGTAAGGCCCGATTAGAATACTTAGGTTTCATCGTGGGTCAAGGGAAGGTGACTCGGTAGACCATAAAGTGAAGGCAATCAAAGAATATCCGAATCCCAGGACGAGAAAAAATGTTACGATATTTAGGGATGATCGGATACTACAGAGGATTTTGCAAGAACTTCTCGACAGTGGCACACCCTCTGACTGAATTGCTATCTAAGAACGTTAGATGGAGGGGGGGAAGCATGCCAGGAGTCCTTCGAGAAGACCAAGCAGTTATTAACCGAAGCGCCAGTGCTGATTTCGCCCGACTTCGAGTCGAACTTTATCTTGTACGTCGACGCTAGCGACGTGGGGATTGGAGCCATGTTAGCTCAAGAGAGGGACGGAGTTCACCGTCCAGTAGCATTCTACTCAAAGAAATTCGAAAAGTACCAGAGGGCTTATAGTACAGTGGAAAAGGAAGCCCTAGCCCTGATCCTGGCACTGAAACATTTCGACGTCTATGTGGGTGGAGGTACTAGACCGGTGCAAGTGTTCACCGATCATAACCCCTTGACGTTCGTGCACAGGATGAAGAACACGAACCAAAGGCTGACAAGATGGGCCCTACTGTTACAAGAGTACTGGCTAGAAATCAGGCACATTAAAGGAAGGGAGAATGTGGTAGCAGATGCCCTCTCCCGGATTCACTAACCGATATGACTCTTATTTTAAGGGGAGGGTATGTTACGGTGCCCTCTCCTATCTCTTTCGTTGCCTGCTGTAAGAGTCATATCGACTCTCCCTACAGGGAGAAACTTACATTATAAGTCTGTAGGTAAGGGGAAAGAGGCGCCGGATATAAATGAAAGAGTATCCCCTACTGCAGATATGACGTTTTGGAATGGACGCTAGCCGTGTGCGGATTGGGGACTCGGGTCACGGGCGACCAATTAGAGCCCGCCGTGACGTCACCGAGTGTCCCGGGCGGCGCCAACGTCAGATGACTGACAGCGAAGGGGAGAGGACGCTCCTCTGTCAGCTCTCAAGATTGGAGGCTTTACAGGCCTTTCTCAGTGGATTAGAGCTAGCCATCGCAGCCCACCTATATATAGGAGGCCCCGCGCTTCTGGGAAGCAAAAAGGAACCAAGTTGAGTGGGCAGAGAAGTGCCAAACTTGGAGAATTGTCGGCGACGACGCTGGGCGGCGACGCGTGACGTTGAGGGCTGAAAGGTGTGGCGGGCAGGCATAGCTGTGACTGGGTCACATCCACTGAGGGTGTTGGAGGGACGACACCGTTCTAGGACGAGGAGCAACGCCTTGTGGGAGGGAACGTGTGTGTGAATATAGCGATCAGCTCAGCGCCCATTGATGGACCAGGATTGGGATAGCTGAATCCCAGGGATTGGAACGGCGAAGACGCGAAGGCTTCACGACCCTGAGGACCTGTGGGAACGTTCCTGGATCACCGAGGATCGACTCAGGAAGCATAGGACCCTCACACCATCGAGGGACAGGCGTCGTGAGCCAAGGATGTTAAGGTAGATCATTTCCCTCCCATTACCCCTTGTGAGAGTAGGCTAGATAGGCCATTATATTCACTTATATATGTGGAAATAGGATATTAATGCTTTAGTAGCAGAATAGGCTGCAGGGCAGCTTATGTCCAGGACTGTCAGAGAGGACAGTGTGTGTGGATGGCAGGACAGTGAAGAAGAGGTGCCGACGTGGTGAAGAGGCCCTTCTGTGAGAGAGTGTGTGACTCCTGTCTATCTGCCCAGTTGAAGGAGCCTGGAGAACGTGAGAAGAGTTGCTGACATCTCCAGATTTATTATTAGTATTCTCATTTTCTTGTATCACTTGTAATCATATGTGTGATCGTGTAATTTGTGTCAGTAAATTCACACATTTTATTATTGTTTAAGTGTGCCTCCATTATTATTATTATTATTATATTTCTATATGAGCATACACGAAGGTTATCACAGTACCACCTAGGGAACACCATGTTCCCTATGGAAATCCTTATTGCCTGAAGAGTGGTAACAGCACAGACTGATATAAAAGTGTATCCTTAGCCATCCGATCAGTACTAGTGCCTGAAAGGTGGCAACTAGTAACGTGGTGGCTAGAGAGAGGTAAAGCCACATGGACCTTCAAGGGAGTGTACCCTGGGCTGACAGTCCAATAGTAGATCTTGGGAGTAGCAACACTCTGGCAACAGACAACATATATACACCCACTGAACTGCATCGCTGGGGTGCAGATATAATAACCCAGCTGGCGCCCTTGTTGAGGAAAAGATAGAGAAGACAGGCGAGAAAGGAGTTCCTGCAACCTCTTTGTCCGGCAGGCAAGACTCAGGGAGGTTATTGTTATAAGGTAAGCCTGAGTCTTCCTTCACTCCTCCACGGGTCTAGGCCGGAATTGCTGATAGCAGTTTCCCCGTGGTTGACTGAAGGGCTTCCAGGGTGAGTCAGTGGCACCCCTTTTCAGTGGTGGAAGCAAAGACCTGCGGAGGTGGGCATTGCTGGTCCTCTCCTGTGGGACCAAGGAGACTCTGGTGAATCCCGGGAGTCAGAGGGGTGGAGCATTCGACCTTTCGAGCCCCTAGCAGCCGAGTGCTAGCAGAGCCCTGGCCCACCCCCCGTGACAACACCCAGCTGGATCCCTTCACGATTGAGGTAAGTGTGGCACTTGTGATAGGGGCTATGCAAATTTTTGTTTTTTCCAATTTTATTTTTTATTTTTTACTTTGACTAGGAGCTAGATTAATTAGTGATGGCGGCTAAATTGCAGGAACTGGCAGATGACCCTTCAGTGGTAGAGATTAAGAAACTTACCAAATCTAATTTAGTATTGTTAGGCAATGAATTTGGCCTCAAGTTAAATGACACTGATAAAAAGTGGACCTTGGTGAATGAAATATTACATCATTGCATAGACAAAGAACTATTACCAAGTGATACACCTTTATGCCAGCCTAGCCAAGCTGAAAGTGCAGCTCATAGAGACAGAGAGGTAGCACTAAAATTAGCGAAAATAAGACTAGAGGAGCAAAGACTCAAAACCGAGGAGGCTAAATTTAGAGCGAATACCACTGTACTACCACCTGCAGGGGATTCAAACCCCAGACATATTGATAAAAAGCATAACTTGCCTGAATTTTCAGAGTCAGACCCTGAAAGGTTTTTCAACCATTTTCAGAGACTGGCCATGTCCATGAACTAGCCAGAGGAAGAGTGGGTGAAAATCCTACAGGGAAGACTTAGAGGGAAAGCCCAAGATATTTTTATAAACATGCCTGACTACAAGTGTTTTGAGTATAGTAAAGTCAGGGAACGAATTTTGAAGGTATATGAAATTACGCTTGAAGCTCACCGCCAAGCTTATCGCAACCTTAGTCCTACTCACAACCAACCTCTCACTGAATTTGCAAATGATCAAATCAGACTGTTTGAAAAATGGATTCGTTCGGCTAAAGCCGAAACATACGAGGCACTCAAAAATTTAGTTTTAACCGAGAATTTTATAGATAATATGCCAGAGACTGTAGCACGGTACCTTAGAGAGCGGATGGAGATAGATACTAATATTATGGATTTGGCCAAAATGGCAGATAACTACCAGTTGGCAGGCAAAAGGCCCAATAGAAATAATTATAGCCCACATAGTAACAAAACTTATACTCGCAGCCAGTCCAGACCAGCCCATTCTAACCCTATAACTAATGCACCTTCTGTTTCAGACAAAACTAACCCTGTTAAATTGTCTAACCCTACGGCACCCAAGGGTGAACCAAAGGGTCACTGTAAACGTGCAAACCACATTACTAGCCGTTGTTGGCAACTGTACCCAGAAAAAAGACCCAATGCACTTGTTGTGACACAGGGCTTGAGGCCTTCTGAAGGGTTAGGGAGTAAGACCTCGAACCCACAGTGGTTGGACCTGCTTACCCCATTCTTGTTGAAGGGAAGACTGCTGTTGTCTGAGGGTTCTTCCTGGAAGGACGTGGTGATCTTTCGAGACACCGGTGCCATCCAGACTTTAATCTTGGAGAGTGCATTGCAAGGTGCCAACACTCTCGACACTAGTGAGGTAGTACTGGTCGAGGGTGTCACTAGTGATACTCGAGCAGTACCCCTCCGTAAGGTTACCCTGGAATCTGATTTCACAAGGGTGTTTGTACAGTCGGGGATATCTTCTTACCTACCTTTCCCTAATGTTGATGTAATATTGGGTAATGATTTAGCGGGGGATATGGTAGGGGACTCCAGACTGCCTATTATGTTGCCTACGCCTAAGGTTTCCCTGGATCTACCCGCCGCAGAGGATAATGTTGTGTACCCTGCGTGTGTGGTAACCAGGACTATGGGACTTAAATGTAAGGGCAGCCCTGTGGTTGCCAAGGTGTTAAATCCCGAGGACACAAGGAACTTTCCGAGGGGGGAAAGCCAAGTGGACCTTGCGGACACGTTCATGGCCCAACTCGATGACAAGGCAGAAGACATTGTGGAGAGCCTACCGTTGCCTCCTACCGAGAGTAGTGAGGAGGTGGAGGAGAACACTGTTGAGCCTCGGCCAATGGCATCTGACCAAGGCATGGACGCCTCCTTGAGTGATTTAGAGAAAGCTGATCCCAGTCTTGCAGAATGTCACGATGTAGCTCTCTCTAAGGAGGAGATTGTAGATGCAGCAACCGGGCACTATTACAATGATCAGATTTTGATTAGAAAATGGAGACCACAGAGTTCTCCCTTGTCAAATGAGTGGTGGGTAGTCCACCAGGTTATGTTGCCTACCTGCTATAGGGAGAGAGTTTTGGCAGCTGCTCATGATGATCCTACGGGGGGACATCAAGGTATTAATATCACCTACCACAAAATTTGTAAATATTTCTTTTGGCCCAAGCTAAAAAGCGATGTGGCAAATTTTGTAACACATGTATTCCTTGTCAGCTTGTTGGGGAAACCAAACCAGACACCACCTAAAGCTCCTCTAAGGCCTATTGTTGTGCCGGAGGAACCATTTTCTCATGTGGTAATGGACTGTGTAGGTCCATTACCTAGAACTAAGTCTGGTAATATTTACCTAAATCACGATGATGTGTATCACGACCCGTTACCCAGAGGCTTTTACTGTAAGGAACATCCGAGTAAAGACTGTTGTTGCTCGTAATTGCANTCTCTCTCTCTCTCTCTCTCTCTCTCTCTCTCTCTCTCTCACTCTCTCTCTCTCTCTCTCTCTCTCTCTCATTCGATATGACTCTGATTTTAAGGGGAGGGGTATGTGACGGTGTCCACCCCTGTATTTCTTCCTTCCAGCTTAGAAGAGTCATATCTCTGTAGCCTAAGTATTCTCTGATGTTCAGGGAACATTTTCATGTGTGGGAAAGCGTGGAGCGTGATTACTCTGGCTGTAAAGTGGCCAGTTAAGTTTGATAATGCAAGGGGCTTATGCCTTTTGAAGCACAGGACGGTGACGAGCCATCCTGTTTCCCGCCAAGACGTCCTGACGCTTCCCGGCACCTAATTGGCCAGGTGAGGTCTCGTGCCGGAAGTGACCAATGACGAGAGCCCTCGGGCGGTGTGACGTCATGAGGCGAGGGGGCCGGGGCAGCTGGTGCCTGGGCGGGAAGACAGTACGTCACGAGCTGTCAGAGAGGGAAGATACGCTCGAGCGTGCTCCGGACCTAGAGAGCCCTTACCAGTAGATTTAAGCTCCGCTTCGATTCTGGAGACAATCTGAGAAGCCATCCAACTTCCATGGAGTGCCCGGAGGCAAGGACGGATCGGATTGAAGAGCCAAGAGCCGTATCAAGAGTCTGTAGCAGAGGGAACGTTGGGCTGGTGACGTCTAGGACGCCCACTAGAGGACCCATGTCCTATACATCAAGCAAGAAGCTAGGGCCGGGCCCAAATCTACTGGCAGTTAAGGCGAGGGGAAGCTGTGCTGGACTGCGAGGTGTCGGCAGTGCCAGTGAGAGTGAGGACGACGACGGAGGTACCTGTCTCCAGTACCCCAGGGAATAGGAGGAGGAAGGCAGTACCAGTTGAATGTGAGCACGGCGAGGACGCGTTATCAAGAGGACGACGGAGGAACCTGTGTGTGGGAACTGTTCATCAGGAGACCAGAAGCCAGAACCAGGAACCTCAACATCCCTCAACAGAGGACGAGTCAGCTTCGTGGTTGGAGTGAAATAAGGTAGATAATTGTCCCTCCCTTACCCCTTTTGAGCTAGGCAAGCTAGAGTATTTTATATGTTGTGAACATTTCTTCTCATTTTATTGTCTAAGTGACAGGAGATTAGGCTAGCAGCCAAAAACTCATTTAGGCATGAGTTGGTGTGGGTGAGCATTAATGTGGTGATGTTAGTGATCCTGGAAGGGTAGTTGGGGTGTAAGGAGCCACCAACGCACTCTGAAACGTCCAGCTGATCGCTTGCTAGAGGTGTGGGAAATCACGACGTTCTGACAGCTGGAGCCGTCAGCTGGTCATGCTGCCAGAGGCGCGAGGTGTGTGCCCGTGCTGGAGGAGTGGATCCAGTCAGCTGACTGTGTTGCCAGAGACGTGTCATCGAGAAATGCTGCCGCAGCGAATGATTCCAACATAGACATTTCTTTTTGCCATTTGTACATGTATATATGTTTTTCTTCAGTAAACTTTTAAAATAACTGAGCAGTTTAAGTGAGCCTCCAATCTCTAGGGATAGATATAACACGGGCCACAGAGATAAGAGCCTCGTTGGACGTAGAATCACTGTTTACCAACGTACCTGTGGATGAAGCAATCGGGATGATAGCGGACAGAGTGTATCGTGATCCAGCTTGTACTCCTCCTGACATACCAGAAAACATTCTAAGGAAACTACTCTAAGTTTGTACTAAAGAGGCACCCTTCTTGAGCCCAGATGGGCACATGTATAAGTAAGTAGATGGGGTCGCCATGGGTTCTCCCCTAGGTGTCCTGTTTGCGAACTTCTACATGGGTACCATCGAACAGAAGGTCTTAGTTGACATGAACTTGAAACCTGCCATATATTGCAGGTATGTTGACGACGTTTTTACACAGGTACCTGATGTTAGACATCTGAAGGAGCTGAAGGAGGCATTCAAGCGGAATTCTGTGTTGAGTTTCACTTACGAGATGGAGAAGGATGAGAAGCTGCCCTTTCTAGATGTAACAGACAAGGACAGAAGCAGAGGTTTCCACACTGCAGTCTATACTAAGGAAACAAACATAGGAATATGCCTAAATGCCAACAGTGACTGCCCAGATAGGTACAAGAGGAGTGTTGTCTACGCTTACGTCGACCGTGCTCTCAGCCACAGCTCAGGATGGAAGCAAGTCGATGAAGAACTCTGCAAGGTAAGGCAGGTCCTAGTTAACAACGGCTTCTCCAAGGGTTTCGTTGAAGACATCATAAAAAGAAAGGTGAAACGCCATACAACCTCTGAAGAGTCAACTAACACAACACCTGTACCCCCTATTATACTATTTTACAGGAACTTCTTTTCGACAGCTCATAAAATGGAGGAGAGGGTCCTGAAAGATATTGTTAATAGGAACGTTATCGCTACAGACAAAAATCAGAAGTAACAATTGACGATTTACTATTGAACAAAAAAACGGCCAACGTACTCATGAATAACTCTCCAGACACAGAGCAGAACGCCAACGTCGTCTATGCCTTCAAATGCCCACTTGGCAACTGTAAGCCCCAAAGAACTCAGTATATAGGCAAGAAAACAATATCTCTTTCCAGGCGATTAATAATGCATAAGCAACAGGGCTCTATTAAGGAACATATAAACTCTTCCCACAACCAGACCATCTCCAGAGAAGTCTTAACAAACAACACAGAAATCATCGATAGATACAGGGATAGCAGGCGGCTCGACATCTGCGAGGCATTACACATCAAGAAGTCAACACCAGCAATCAACAGCCAATTAATGCACAATTATATTCTACCCACTTCAAGACTCCGTACCAATATAGAAGTATCAAGAGGAATATGGGCCAATAGGCCCTTTGCAGTTACTTCCATTCTTATGATCTCATATATCCAATTAATACCAATTGTTCCGTGTTCTGTCTTGTGTTTGTCACAAGTTTGTTCACCTCATCCAAAACTGTTGTACGATATCACCTCACCCAAATGCGAGTATAAATATAGAAGCAAATGGCGTGTTTACAGGTTACAGTTGTGTGTGTAAACTAAAGTCTTTGAAAATGCAATAGGTAATTATGAAACGCGTCGCATCAGAGTAGAAATAAAAATGAATTTTAGAGAATTGATTTTTCATTTACCATCGACAATAAAAAGAAACAAAAAATATTGAGAAAATTCTTGTTAGAATTATTAATCTTACTTTTTCGATCGTATTTAACAACATATGTTTACAAGAAAGACTGCTACCAAAATATACTAACATATATATATATATATATATATATATATATATATATATATATATATATATATATATATATATATATATATATATATATATATATATATATATATATATATACACATATATTTGCTTTATTTGAACTGTGTTACAAAAAAGGAGTTACATATAGGTTACAAAGATGGTTATCATAGGTTGTCGAGTTCCTCCAGCTCCTCAGATGGCGGGCAGGAACCCTGGATGCAGTGCGCATTTCCCCTCTGTATCGCCACGCTGAGGCGCTGGAAAAGAAAGCTGGCAGCTCTAGGGTCCCTTGTTGTTTCAATGAAAAAAAAAAAAATATATATATATATATATATATATATATATATATACATATATATATATATATATATATATATATATATATATATATATATATATATATATATATATATATATATATATATATATATATATATATATATATATATAATGTACATGTACAAGCATGTACAAAGGAAGCCCCTTTCATCAGTCCACAAGGAGACATGTATTTACAAATAGACGGAGTAGCAATGGGCTCTCCCTTAGGAGTTTTATTCGCTAATTTTTACATGGGAACCATCGAAGACAGGGCCTTCAGTAGCAGACAAAAACCAACTTTATATTGCCGTTATGTAGATGACATATTCGTAATAGTAAAAGACTCAGATGAACTAATTGACGTAAAAAGACATCTAGAGAGAGAGTCAGTACTTCGATTTACACATGAAAATAGTGAAAATAACAGTCTGCCATTCTTGGATGTACTAATAACAAAAACAGGAACCTCTTTAAGCACCAACGTATATACCAAGCCCACCAACTTAGGATTATGCCTGAACGGTAGAAGTGAGTGCCCCCAAAGATACAAAGCCAGTGTTCTCAATGCTTATGTTCGTCGAGCGCTTACCCACTGCTCTGAATGGAGCAACGTGAGTAGAGAGTTTGAAAGAGTAACTCAGGTATTGGTGAACAATGGATATAGCAACGCGGAAATAAACGCTGCTATAAGAAGACACTTGGACCGTTGGTATAATCCAGAACCTAGAACAGAAACCACAATACCTCCAATAAAATTATATTACAAATCAACCATGCACAGTGAACATACAAAAGAGGAAAGAATAATGAAAGAAATAATCCGTAAAGGAGTAAAAAGCACTACTCCTAACCAAAACATAAACCTGACAATATTCTATAAAACCAAGAAGACTTCCGAACTCCTTATCAAAAACAGCCCGAAGCCGACAGAGAACCATCTACAGCAGTCAAGCGTTGTATACATGTACACTTGCCCCCACGAAGGATGTAACCTTCAATCTAAGTACATAGGTATGACGTCGACCAAGCTGACGAGGCGTTTGACATGCCATCTTCAATCCGGTGCCCCTAGGAATCACATGAGACAAGCCCATGACATCACCCTAACAAGAGAAATGTTGAACAAGAATACATGCATAATAGACAGAACCCAAGATGCAAGAAGATTACAAATTCTTGAAGCAATTCACATAAGAACAGAACAACCTACCATGAACACCCAAATCACGGAACTATTTACTCTTCCCACAATGAGAGTAAGGACAAGACCAGAACATAACGATGCCAACACAGAAGACAATGTTCAACATAACAGGCCAATTACACTGGATTAATCTTTGTATGTAGATGCCAGCTGCCTCGTATGGGCCAATAGGCCTTCTGCGGTTACCTCTATTCTTATGTTCATATGTTTCACCCCATTTATCCCTTATGTATCCCCTATGTTTTCACCTTTATTGTCTTATCACCTGACCCAGTGCGGGTATATAATCAAACCACATTGTAACATTTCCTCACTTGAGAATGAACCATGGAGGTTCGAAACGTTGTGCAAATTGTTTAAATAAGTGTAATACATTTTATTGTAATCCACATCTTTTCTTCACCCAGAAATTACGAAAATGAGTTTTGGAGAACTCCTATTTCAGCTAAGCCCTGATGCTAAGAAAATAGTTAGAGGGATAGAAGCCCTAAATCAGAAGATAGTAAATACAGAATATGCGGTCATATTCAATGAGACATGTTTAAAAGAAAACCTGCTGCCAGTATACACCAATATATATATATATATATATATATATATATATATATATATATATATATATATATATATATATATATATATATATATATATATTGTTGCGGTGCCCTCTCCTATCTCTTTCGTTGCCTGCTGTAAGAGTCATATCGACTCTCCCTACAGGGAGAAACTTACATTATAAGTCTGTAGGTAAGGGGAAAGAGGTGCCCGGATATAAATAAAAGAGTATCCCCTACTGCAGATATGACGTTTTGGAATGGACACTAGCCGTGTGCGGATTAGATGACTCGGGTCACGGGCGACCAATTAGAGCCCGCCGTGACGTCACCGAGTGTCCCGGGCGGCGCCAACGTCAGAGTTGACCTGACAGCGAAGGGGAGAGGACGCTCCTCTGTCAGCTCTCAAGGATTGGAGGCTAAACAGGCCTTTCTCAGTGGATTAGAGCTAGCCATCGCAGCCCACCTGATACATAGGAGGCCCCGCGCTTCTGGGAAGCAAAAAGGAACCAAGTTGAGTGAGCAGAGAAGTGCCAAACTTGGAGAATTGTCGGTGACGACGCTGGGCGGCGACGCGTGACGTTGAGGGCCTGAAAGGTGTGGCGGGCAGGCATAGCTGTGACCGGGTCACATCCACTGAGGTTGTTAGAGGGACGACACCATTCCTAGGGCGAGGAGCAACGCCTCGTGGAAGGAACGTGTGGGTGAATATGGTGATTAGCTCAGCGCCCATTGGTGAACCAAGATTGGGCTAGCTGAACCCCAGGGATTGGAACGGCAAAGACGCGAAGGCTTCACGACACCTGAGGACCTGTGGGAACGTTCCTGGATCACCGAGGATCGACTCAGGAAGCATAGGACCCTCACACCATCGAGGGATAGGCGTCGTGAGCCAAGGATTGTTAAGGTAGATCATTTTCCCTCCCATTACCCCTTTATGAGAGTAGGCTAGATAGGCCATTATATTCACTTATATATGTGGAAATAGGATATTAATGCATTAGTAGCAGAATAGGCTGCAGGGCAGCTTATGTCCAGGACTGTCAGAGAGGACAGCGTGTGTGGATGGCAGGACAGTGAAGAAGAGGAGCCGACGTGGTGAAGAGGCCCTTCTGAGAGTGTGTGACTCCTGTCTATCTGCCCAGTTGAAGGAGCCTGGAGAACGTGAGAGAAGAGTTGCTGACAGTCTCCAGAATTATTATTATTTTCATTTTCTTGTATCACTTGTAATCATATGTGTGATCATGTAGTTTGTGTTAGTAAATTCACACATTTTATTATTGTGTTTAAGTGTGCCTCCATTATTATTATTATTATATTTCTATATGAGCATACACGAATGTTATCATAGTACCACTTAGTTCTTATTGCCTGGAGAGTGGTGAAACAGCACAGACGTATATGAAAGGTACCCTTAGCAATCCGATCAGTATTGGTGCCTGAAAGATGGCAACTAGTAACGTGGTGGCTAGAGAGAGGTGAAGCCACACGGACCTTCAAGGGAGTGTACCCTGGGCTGACAGTCTGATAGTAGATCTTGGGAGTAGCAACACTCTGGCAACAGACAACATATATACACCCACTGAACTGCATCGCTGGGGTGCAGATATAATAACCCAGCTGGCGACCTTGTTGAGGAAAAGATAGAGAAGACAGGCGGGAAAGGAGTTCCTGCAACCTCTTTGTCCGGCAGGCAAGACTCAGGGAGGTCATTGTTATAAGGTAAGCCCGAGTCTTCCTTCACTCCTCCACGGGTCTAGGCCGGAATTGCTGATAGCAGTTTCCCCGTGGTTGACTGAAGGGCTTCCAGGGTGAGTCAGTGGCACCCCTTCAGTGGTGGAAGCAAAGACCTGCGGAGGTGGGCATTGCTGGTCCTCTCCTGTGGGACCAAGGAGACTCCGGTGAATCCCGGGAGTCGGAGGGGCTGAGTATTCTGCCTTTGAGCCCCTAGCAGCAGAGTGTTAGCAGAGCCCCGGCCCACCCCCCGTGACAGAGAACTGGCGACCTCGCCAGGATTCGAACCACAGTAGCCAAGAACTGGAGACTTCGCCAGGAAGCGTGGATCAAGCTACAGTGTTGCCAAAGGTGTTGATCAAGCTACAGTGTTGCCCAAGATTTCAAGACAGTGTTGCCAGGGTACAAATACAGTGTGGCCAGTGAATTCAGAGTACTGTTACCCAACCAGCTAAGGGACTGAAACGGTGAAATTAGTACCTACTAACTTGTCTGTGCTGTCGTGTATGCTCGACGATATAGAGATGGAGGAGGATAAAGTAAAGAAATTTATTGACACAAGGGACGAGAGAATTTTGGAAGAGTGTACCAAGGCCCAGCTCCAACAAGTGGCAAACCACTTTGGGATCAGGTTGAGGACGACTAAGGTTGCAGAGCGAAGGATAGAGATCATGGCACAGCTCACAGCTCGAGAGGAGGCGACGGGAGAGGAGCCATCTCAAAGAGAGCCGTCCCGAGAAGAGCCGTCCCAAGGTGAACCGTCCCGACTGGACCCACCCCAAGCACCTACCAGTGTGGAAGGAATTCACAGTGAACATGGGAGCAGTGGAAGGTCCAGCTGTAGTAAGAGGAGCCTGCAACTGGAAGCCCAGCTGAGACGAGAGGAAAGAGAAGCGCAAATGCAGCGAGAGGAAAGGGAAGCGCAAATGCAACGAGAGAAAAGAGAAGCGCAAATGCAGCGACAGGAGCGAGAAGCACGGCTGCAGCGAGAGGAGCGTGAGCAAGAAGCACGGCTGCGGCGAGAAGAAGGAGAGAGACAACTGCGACTGGAGGAGATAAAACAAAGAAAGAAGTAGAATTGCGTCGCGTTGAGCGTGGTCTGCCCACATTACCTGCATGGCGGGATGACTTCAAGGTAAGGGAGCGCGACTTACCTACGTACGAACCACAAGAAGCTGAGGCGTTCTTCGAACACTTTGAACGGATAGCGACTCTGAAGGAGTGGCCAGAAGATGATTGGGCTGCTCTGGGCCAGGGCAGGTTGACTGGTGAGGCCCGGGAAGCCTACAACATGCTGGACCTAGAAGAGTGTGCTAATTACGACGCAATTAAGAATGCGGTGCTCCACTCATTCCGGCTGACTCCGGAGATGTACCGGAAGCGGTTCAGAGAGTGTACAAGAGCGTCGGAAAGTCTTACGCCGAGACCGCCAGGGATATGGAACGGAAGTTCCTACGGTGGTTGAAGGCAGAGGAAGCGGAGGTCGGAGGATGATATCAAACGACTGATAGTGA
>WNGS01064778.1:0-11025 GCA_020271785.1 Procambarus virginalis
AGGTCCAGCGTGTTCTCCTTCCTAGTTGGTTTCCACTATTTGCTGGTTCAAGGCAAACCTATCGCACATCCGTAGCAGGTCATTTGCATGTGCCTGTCCATTTAGGCTACTTCCTGGTATTCTTTCGGATATTACTGTATTAGCCAGGTGCTTCCTTTTCAGGTGCCGTAGGTTGAAGTCCCCAAGCAGGATGATGTTCGGAGCTGGATTTGTGAGGTTTTCCAAGCAGTGTTCTATTTTCATTAGTTGGTCTTTAAACTGCTGAGGGTTTGCCTCCAGTGACTTATATACAAGGACAACAACTACATTTAGGATCTCTATTTTGACTATAAGCACTTCCACCATATCATTTGAGGTGTTTAGGAGTTCAGTACAGATGAGTGTCTTTGATGTCTTTGATGTAGAGGCTGACCCCACCCTGAAGCCGGTGTTTCCTATCACATCTGAAAAGATTGTACTCCGAGATCCATATTTCACCATCATGGTAGTCCTTAGTGTGAGTTTCTGTTAGGGCTGCAAACACTGCATTTGCCTCATGAAGGAGACCATCTATAAAGTGAACTTTGTTGGATTTGCGCGTTTTTATACCCTGGATGTTGGCAAATATAAATGATGTTATCGTGTTAGTGGAAGTGCTGGATGCTTTACTAGGTGTTAATATCTGAGGCTCTGGTAAGGAGGCCACTGTGCTTGCGTCCTCTCTAGCATTTGACCGAATTGGTGATAGAGTCTGGTCATTTTTAGCCATTCTTCTCCTCCTCCTCTTGCTAAAAAATTATCCCGGTCGATGGAGTAGTGGCTGTTTTCATAGTGGTAGTCTGTCGGTTTTCTTCGCCTGGTACCTCTTATATGAAAAGCTGGACATTCAGCATTGAAGCACTCTTTTCTGTCCAAAGAGTTCTTGCAAATTTCTGGGTGAAAGAATTAACAGCTTTTGGTACATTTACCTGTATTGAGGAGGTTTCTGCACTTTCTAGGGTGATCGTATTTACATGTTCCATTTATTCTTCCGATTCCCTATGCAGTGAGACAAAGAACCGGGTTACTGGCCAAGTAAGGCCATAACACCTTCCGTGTGAGGAATTGATTGTAGTGTACTAGTGGATAAATAGGCATAATAAGGGAGATATTAATAAGGTATTATATGTTTCACTGAATAGAATGCGAAATAATAGATATAAATTGAACAAGTTTAGATTTAGGAAAGACCTGGGTAAATACTAGTTTGGTATAGCGTTGTTGACTTTTAGAACAAATTACTGGGTAACACAAGACATAGGAACTCTTGAGTTTGGGTGGATATAAATAGGAGCTGCTTCGTATGGGCCAATAGACCTTCTGCAGTTTCCTTCATCCCCATGTTCTTATGTTTTTATTCTTGTTGCCGATTTGTCATGCTCTATCAAAATTATTCCATGATTACGAGATCCAAACATACTGGAATAGTATACACACGTCTTTAAAAACGTATCGTGTAACACCACCAGTCACTTCTAAGAATATTATTAATTGAATATTATGTCCGCTTGACCTTCACTATGCTTGTGAAAATATTTAGTTTAATATTTTAAACATTTTCAGTAAATACTACTGTTGTTGTCAGTCTTTGAACATTATCAACAACATCTTCAGCATTAATATAAGACAAGTAAAATCTCCCCGAGTTCTTTTGCTGATGTCTAATGCACTATTATACGAAACATCTGAATTTATGTTAATAAAACCAATGTTGTCCTCAATGATTTAAAACCTACATCATTTGTATACTTATCATACCTGCAATGTGTTCTTGCATTGTAACCCAAGCCCCTCACACACCTGTAGCACCCTCGCACATACCTGTAGTTCCCTCACACACCTGTATACATATCATACCTACAATGTGTTCATGTATTGTAACCCGAGATTCCCCACGTGTTGCGGCACAAGTGGTTTTAACAGCAGTGACCATGTGGAGGGGACGGTGGACATTACCTGTAGCTCCCTCATACACACCTGAAGCGTCCTTGCACACACCTGCAGCTCAACACACCTGCAATAGAAAAGCCCTTTTAAGTATGTTTTGGGTATATTAACTAGTGCATAAAACTTTAAAATGCATATATAAATCTATACAAGTACATATATTTAAGGAACATTTGCAGACATTCAGGAAATATAAAAGGAATAGAATACAGTTATAACCATCACCAAAAGTATTTAAATATACTAAACAAAGGAAAATGTCGCTTTGAATCAACATGCAGATTTCTCCATCCTGACATGTACGAAACCTCACTCAAAGAAAGAAAATGCTACGCACTCAGCTGTCCACACTTTCACGAGGAAGGCACAGAACGCTAAATAAAGTGGCAAACACGAAAATGGCTTTGGAGAAAAGCCAGTTTATTTTATACCCAGACGAAAGAAGTTTCAAAAGGTATCACATTGTGTGTGGAACTTGCTGAAAGACCCCACTTGCATACCAGAATCACGCAAGCAATTACACCCCACAACAAAGCTCCAGCTACGACAGGCAACAACCCTGCAACAATCAGTACTGGTCAGACCAAAACCGACAATCCCAACACATAATGGACCTGCCTGAAAAATCATCATCAAATTACCCCAAATAGAGAAACCTCGTTCATCTTTACCAACATACAAGGTCTTAAAACAAAAGTAAATAAGTACCGTTCATAAATAACCTCACCGAGCCAAATGCAGTTTGGGCCTTTCACAGAAACCCATGCAAGAGAACTTTGACAGTGATATCTGGATTCCAGAATATAATTTATATAGATGTGACTGGGTAAATATGTCACATACGGAGTAAGTTTGTATACAGAGAGGGGCCTTGTATGCTCTGAGCTTAACTCTAGAAATGAGGTGGTAGTTAACTACTGGAAATAAAAAAAAAAAAACTTAAATTCTAATATACAAACCACGAGATGCAACGGCTGAGGAATTTACAAATCAGAGAGAATAGTCTCGATAATCTGGCAAACCCAATAAATGATACCTTCCTAGATGACATCAACCTGCCCAGTCTAAGATGGAGACTAGCGACCAAGAATATTATACCAGGAAATCTATCTGGACGTAACCAACCACAGATTAGAGAACTCCTTAGATTCTGTGACATTTTCCCTCAACCACCAGAGAGTCAACTAATTACGAAATTATTCTAGATCTGAACTTCACAAACTAAAGAGACAATCAAGGACATTACAGTCGCATACCACATACTTAGATCACAAGCTCATTGAAGAGCAAACTAACATAATACCTGTAAAAAGCCTAAAACAATGATCATGTATGAGGGGTTATTCAATAAATTCAATTTTAATAAAAGGATAGACGGGGAAAAGATAGACAGGGAACTTAAAACATTCAATGGAATTATTTTTAAGTAATAATAATCCCACAAAAGACAAAACTGACTTCCCAAGAATACACAGTCTAAAACTTGTTCCTTTGTTGAAAGACAGAATGAGGACCAACGTAGAAAGAATAATCAAACGCGACTACAAAAAGATAAAAAAAAACTGCTAAAGAGACACGACTATCTCCACAATAAAAAAAAATTAAACAGTTTTAAAAAATCTAGCAAAGACTAAAGAAATCATGTAACATTTTAGAAATGCAATTAGAACACAAAAATGGCATTCAAGAAGGAGAACAAAATATTCCTTCACATATGCGAAAAAAACAAAGCCACAGTCAGTATTGGACCTATTCTTACAAGTGAAGGTTCATACAGAAGATAACAGGGTAATCGTGATATCCAAACTCCTGAAAATATAACTGATACGAACACGAATTCTGCAGATTTTGAAGGAGAAATTGACAACATACCCATGCACTCAATATGTATAAAGGAATGCCAAGTGCCAGTAGCATTGTGTGGAGAAAGAGCTTGCACACGGGGGAGATACAAGATTCGCTTAAATCAATAGATTTCATATATTTTGCTCTTCTTTACAAGGGAGGGAGCAAAGCAATGGCTAAGAATTATTGACCAGTCGCTCTAACGTCTCATATAATAAAAGTATTTGAGAAAGGGATCAGGAGGCAGGTTTTCAGTTATATGGAGACCCATGACAACCTCAACCAGGTCAACATGGATTTAGAGTGGGAAGATCATGCCTCTCGCAGCTACTTTACCACTACGACAAAATCACCGAGGCATTAAAAGAAACAGTTTGAAAAGAAGAAAAACAGAAAAAAATCACCAAACAGTGATCAGTCTGGTATATGCCGACTTCAAAGGCATTTGATACATGTGACCAGAGTGATAACACACAAAATAAGGTCAATGAGAATATCAGATAAAGTAGGTCGGTGGTATTAAAATTTCTGTGGAATAGAACACACAGCAACTGTCAACCAAACAAAAGAGAGACTTCAAGCACAGTTAAAAGCTCTATCGCACAGTAGAGTCCTTGCCCCACTTTTTTTTCCTTATTCCCATATCAGATAGACATTTATACAAGCCACAGCGTCGCATCACCTTCTGCGGATGACAAAAATCAACATGAAACTGAATTCTGTTGACATTGATAACCTACAAACGGATATCAATTAGATTTTCGACTGGGCGGCAGAAAATAGCCTGTTGTTATAATTGATAAATTCCAGGAACTCTGGTACGGTAAAAATGAGGACATTAAACAAAATATAGGGTACAAAACACAATCAAATCTGCCCATATTAGGAAAGCATAATGTAAATGATAGGGCATCAGTCATTATTATCCCATAACGTTAAGGGAGCATAACAAAGCAAATTTAGCATCATCCAGAAAAATGATAGGAAGGATTATGAGAAACGTCAACTCCAGGGATCCACTCACAATGGTTGTACTATTTACATCACTCCTGCTGTCCGTCATTAGTACTGTTCGATACTCGCTTCCTCCTTAAGAACAGAAGAGACTGCTGAAAGAGGGAATACAGAAAACAAACGGCATAGACAGAAACGCTAAAGCACCTAACTTATTGGGATCGTCTCTAAGAGCTCTAAATGTTCTCCCTAGAAAGGAGATGAGTGACGTATCAAATAATATACATATCGAAAATAATGGAGGGCCAGCTCCCAAACCCCAGGAAAATAACATACTGGAGTGAACGATATGAAAGTAAAATTCAGATTAGAATCATTGAAGAGTAGGCCCAAAGGCACAACCAGAGAACACTGTATAAACATCAGAGGTTCACGGTTGTTCAACATACTCCCAGCGAGCATAAGAAATATTGCCAAAACAAACGTGGACGTCTTCAAGATAAAACTTTACAGTTTTCTTCAAGAAGTGCAGGACCAACCGGGCTGTGGTGCATATGGGCCTGCGGGCTTGCTCCTGCTGAACCAAGCACTCAATGAGTCAAGCCTGGTCCTCCGGCCGGGCTTGGGGAGTAGAAGAACTTTCAGAACGCCATCCAGGTCAGTACTAAATTTAAAATAAATAAAAGCTCAGGATTATGTAAATACGCTCTAGTCAAATGCAGTCGTGTGTCATTGTCTGGCTAGTAATTATTCTTGGAATAATGGCACACACAATGGCCCTGTGTGCACTGCCTGGAGATTAGGGCAGATATTGACAGGCTAATGAAGCAGGTGAAACCATAATGGAGGGCAAGGTGTCTCGCAGGGATCCAAAGGAGAAGCTCCGTCGAGATAGCTGGCGAGTGGTGGATCATTGAGTTAAGGCGCCAAAGGACGTCAAAGAAATGAAGAACACTGGTTAAAACGTAGAACCACTCGAGTTGAATGGGATAAGACCATGTGCGGTAACTAAGCAGACAAGCTGAGCATCATAACCAAAGTCTGGATATGTGATGGGATCTTGGCACATGCGCTGGTTAGGCAAAACCTTCTGCTCTACAAATGCAAGTGTTTGGGTATATTCTCCGCGGATAAACAAGGGATAAAGTTAATAAGAAATAGCGAGACGCAATATGATCAAGCCCACTGTCTGCGTCTCGGTAAACAATATTCACCGAGCTAGAAACAAAGAGGAATTAAATATAGTTGCAATGACAAAGGTATTGTACGAGTAATGCAGTTCCATTAATGAATAATTGGAAAGCTTGCATTAGCAAAGAACACCATGTATGCTAGTTACACGATATACTTTTCATGGTAGGCGTGTGGCAGCTTTTGCTGACAGAGTTAAGTGCGTAGGACTGTTGTAGGCACCACAGTAATAGTGATAGGGTTATGGCCATTGGAAGCTGTGGCTGCTGTTGTAGCCGCTTCAACGTGAATTAGGTCGATGTACTGTTGCAATATACAACATAGGAGAAAGTATGAGGTAGTGAATCAAGAACTACATCACTTATCAAATGGTGGAGGGGAAACGAGTGGTAATACACACAAGTATGACTACTTGTGTGTATTGTGGTCACACCGAGGTATGGTCAAAGATTAAGACAGCCTTGGGCCGCGTAAGCCAATGTTACAGCCAAGAGGTCACGAAGGTTGATACAAGTTCTTGGAAACAATAGATATACATTTAATGTAATTATAGCGTCCTTGGGGGGATGTGGGTGGTGGTGAATGACAGTAGGGAAAAGTGCGACTAGAGCACCGCGCGCCATCTGGCCAGGGAGACCCCCGGGGACTAGACCGGGCGCGCCATCTGGCCAGGTGAAACCATGGGGACTAGAGCACCGCGCGGGATTTTCCCGGAAGTTGTGGCGTGTCGGACGCGTGTAAGCATTTGGTGTTGGGTATGTGGTCAGGGAAGATGTTGTGGTCAGTGTTGGGGAGTATGTAGGGCTATGTGGTATGTGCTAAAGTAAGAGGTAAGTGGATATGTTGTGAGAGTAAATGAATATGTATGTTGTTTCCATAGACTTAATCCGTGTGTAGATAATAGTTTATGATTAAAGACTATGTAATGTTAGCGTCTAGAGTATGAGTGCTCTAGATGACCCAACATATTATGTTGTTGGGTAGTGGAGGGACAGGGGTGAGGGAGGGAGCGGATAGGGAGATGACGTGAGATAGAGTGAGGGGATCCCCTTTCGGGAGAGCCATTTGTGTGTTTTTAAGAGTAAATGAAATGTATGTTTGTTTTCCGAGACTTAACATGTGTGCGCATCTGGTGTTTGGGTATGTGGTCAGGGAAGATTGTGGTCATGTTGTTTGGGGAGTATGTAGGGCTATGTGGTATGTGCTAAAGTAAGAGGTATGTGGATATGTTGTTAAGAGTAAATGAATATGTATGTTTGTTTTCCGTAGACTTAATCCTGTGTGTAGATAATAGTTTATGATTAAAGACTATGTATTGTTATGCGCTAGAGTATGAGTGCTCTAGAAGTCCAACATATGTTGTTGGGGTAGGGGGGGACAGGGGTGAGGGAGGGAGAGGATAGGGAGTCTGAGGAGAGTGAGGGGACCTCCCCATCCATGAGGAGAGCCATTTGTGGTTTTGTGGTTTGTCAGCTTCCGTTGGGTAGGGGATGGAAGCTAAGTGCTTGGTATGCGGACATGTGGAGGGAGGGGGGACCCCCCAATACCTGAGAGGGGGCAGGGAGTTAAGACGAGAGAAGGAGGGGAAAGTGAGGGGACATCCATTATCCATGAAGTGCCAGGAGGGTAGGAGAGAAAGAAAGAGGCGGACAGACAGACAGACAGACAGACAGACAGACAGACAGACAGACCGGAGGGTAGGAGGAGAAGGGAGTGGCCGCAGGAAGTCAACCATTAACCTTAAGTACTTTTCGATGTCTTAGAGCGGACTGAGAGATGCTCACCCCCAACATGCCATCACCTGTCAACCACTTCTCATTTGACCGGAAACGTTTCTCTTTTCTAGCGTAGGTGGCGTCATATCTCCCCTCAGCAGAGATTATATGCAATAAAACGGGGAAAGTAAACACATTATATAATTTATTTCTTTTATTAAACACTTAAGCGATTTACAACGATAATAATAATAATAATAATAAGCTGGTCATCCTAGCCAATCATCCAATCTGTAGACAGATAGATTGGGAGTCCTTCATCCACTCCATTGATCCTTCCCAGTCATAAAGGCAGGACACAAAGGGTCAAGGACAACCCTCAATTCATTTTAGCTAATCAAGTTACAATCATGACGCGTCAGTTAGAAAATTCAAATAAGTCTGCACATCAACGCGTGAGACGTGATCACTACCTACAAATTTTGTTAACTGTGATCCCAACATCGGCTCTCCCAATAAATATCATTGAAATGTAAGCGTGTTTTCTCAATCTCTATCACCTCTTCTTCCTACACCCATTATTGCTGTGCAGACCTTATAAAACACAAAGGCGTTATCATAGGAAGACAATGACACAGAATGTTCAAGACTCCTGAATGAGTGAAACATCAACCCGTCTCGTTAGGGTCTAACCTTCATGCTGGTTTGAGGTGTAGTGACATGGGCGAGGTAGTGGGATGACCCTACCCTCACCCATCCACCCCCCACCATTCCCCATCCCCACTCCCACCCCTCCTTTCCATGCCCAAACCATTGAGCATCACTTCACCCTTCCCAGACCGGATGTTCTGTTCAAAGCCTTTAGTATTATTTCTGATCATATGTGTAACCTTGTATCGTAACGTGACCAACATGGTATCATCATTCTTTGCTCAAATAGCATTTTTAAGAGTAACGAGAGTCATAAGGTGATCTTCAATCTTATTATTTTTATAACAAATCATATTTTTTTTTGTAAACACATCTGCATGGGATACACATAGCAGTCAGTCAGTGGTCTCTCTCTCTCTCTCTCTCTCTCTCTCTCTCTCTCTCTCTCTCTCTCTCTCTCTCTCTCTCTCTATTCAGATCATTTATAGCTGGGAAAAGTAACATCATTTCCTTTCTCCTGATGCCGCTGTTCACATATTTTGTTTGTTTTTCCTTTTACTTAGACGGACAGCCCACCAGAGGATGGAAGACTAATGTCAATTTTCAGCCCCATCACTCTTACCCTTTATAATCTTGTAACGTAACGTGAGCAACACGCTATGCTAACATCGTTCTTTGCCCAAATATCATTTTAAGAGTAACGAGCAACTTTCTGTCCGATGTCTGAATAACAATATTGAAAATGTGATCCGTGTTTTGCCCTTACATTCCAAACACAATAAAAATATTAGCACGAGCTTGTTTAGTGGAAAGTCATAGTCTCACTACTATTATTAAATTGACTTGTTCATTATCCAGAGTTCAAGGTTGTCTCTAAGACCTACATTATCCAAATGTGAAACAGCGATCGATGAGAATAAGACCGGATGAGACGATAGTGAAATAGTTAGCTCTAGGTTATGACTATCATTACGTAACGGGGAAAACTTCTTTCTGTCTGATGATCAAATAGCATTTTTGAAAAATGACATCAGCTTGGTCTTATGTCATTAGGACTGTATTGCACTGTGCGCAACAGTAGACTCGTAATATCATAGCAAGACAATGTCTCAGAATGTTCAACGCTCTCATACTGAAGGAGTGAGTGAGGCACTTAGTAACGTAATGTGGAAATCATCTTTCTGTCCGATGTCCGAATATCATTATTGAAATGTGAGCCACGTTTAGCCAAACACATCACAATATCTCCATTACATCTCTTTCCATATAAATATTACTGTCTACAGTTTTAGCCCCTGTAACAGCTGTAACGTAACGTAACGTAACGCTGAAAACATCAACTTTCTGCAATCCAGAATATCATCTCTCTCTCTCGCTCTATTCAGATCATTAAATAGGGAAAAGTAACATCATTTCCTTTCTCCTGATGCCGCTGTTCACGTATCTTTTTTGTCTTCCTTTCACTTAGACGGATAGCTCACCAGAGGATAGAAAACTAATGTTAATTTTTCGAACTTCATTCTGTCTGTCTGATAATCAAATACCATTTGAAAAAAATGACGTTAGGTTGGTCTTATGCCATTAGGACTGTATGGCACTGCTGGCATCAGTATTAATATCATAGCAAGACAATGTCACAGAATGTTCAACGTTCTTATCCCATAACAACACATAATGTAGAGTTACCATCCCATTCCTCACGTGATCAACAGAGGACTTACCACGCTGGAAGACAAACAGAAAAGTTTGGAGAGACATGATCACCACCTGCAAATTCTAATACAGAGACTGGTGTTAGCATAGTGGGTGAAAAAATAGTTTATCCTTCTCTCTCTCTCTTAATACGTTTTTATTCAATAACTAGTAGACATATCATAACATATTGCAGTTACATATTCATAATGCAGTTACATATTTATCATAACATAAGGCACTTACAAATTTATCATGGTAAAACATACATACATTAGCGAAACTGCCGTCCAAAATATACCACATGACTGAGGGAGCGAGCATTCGAGCAGTGTACCTCTCGATGTCTGTCTATCACATGACTGGGTTAATGACCACATTATCCCACACTATACCCGCTCCTGCTTACCCCTTACACTTAGTAACATAACGTGGAAATCAACTTTCTGTCTGATGTCCAAATAACATTATTGAAAATGTGAACCATGTTTTACCATTACATCCAAACACAAATAAAATATTTACGCAGGCCTGTTCAGTTCTTGTAACACTTTATATCGTTACGTAACGTAACGTAACGTGGAAATCATCTTTCTCTTTGATGACCAAATAACATTTTTGAAAAATGTGAAGCTTTGTAGATTTAATTTTAAACAAAGGACGGCCACCAGTCCACGAACTAAGAGGGGAGAGTTAGGAAGAAAGACTTTGTGAAATATGCACAGAAGAGTTGGGGAGATGTGTTCACCACATACAAATTCTAATATTTTTTTTGTTAACTGAGTGATCACAACATATACCTCCTGATCTCTTGTCCTGCCTCGCACTAGTCAATAAGCACAATTTTGTGTCATTTCTTGACTAAAATAGCACTCCGAAACATCTTTGCACTTTAAATTTTTCATTGACACATGCACAACATCAATGTGTCACCACAACAAATCTATATTTTTTTTGTTAACTGAGTGATCACAACATACCTCCTGACTCTTGTCCTGCCTCGCACTAGTCA
>WNGS01064783.1:0-10908 GCA_020271785.1 Procambarus virginalis
GGTTTCTGAGAATGGATATAGTTTAATGTTAATGGTATGTATCCAGTTCGATAAGACAAAATGTTGTTTCGGTCTGAGAACGAAATGGTTTATATTAATTGAATATCTACCGGTTCGAAAAGGACCCAAAATGTTGGGTATCTAGGGCTTGAACTCAGAAATTAAATTATTAATTATTGTATTGAAATAAACTCGAAGGACCACCCTCCTTTGAGAAAAGAGGGAAACAAAAAAAGTGATCATTTGAATGACACTAGAGAACCAGTGTCTATGGAAACTCATTTAAGAATAATCACTTGAAATTAATGAAGACTGTATTATTAATTAAAGCCAAGCCTCACATATCAACATTGGGGGGTTATTTCTAGAAGTTCATATATATCTAGGAACCAGTGTGGTTCGTCACTAGTTCATTGTTGGGTTAATAACATGGTAAATCTAACTACAATATATTCAAATATATGATAACTCAAATCATGAATATTTAAGATCATTAATCACTGAGCATAAATACTGAGCACAGTTAGAGCATAAACATTAAGTACCAATCTGGCAATAATTATTCAATAGAAAATTCTATGTGAATTATATAGAATCAATAATCAAGTGAATAAATTGTACGAAAAAATGTGTTTAGCTGTAAGACGATTTCCAATGCAGTTCATCATTCGTCCTCGTGGGTCACAGGAATCCCAATAGAGAAAGATCGAGATAAATAACACGACTGATGAGAATCTTGCTGGCACCTCGTATACACGCTGCAATACAAGAGAATTTAAGTAGCGATTGACTAGGCTACAAATTATATTCAGATATTCATGAAACGGAATGATTTCACGAAAATCTACTCACTTTGTGTTTTTGATAATTTCTCATCCTAACGACAGACTACTCCCAAATATACAACCTAGAGTGATGCATCGCCCCAAATTATATACTTAGCTGAGCGTATTGAATATTGAAGTCTGCCGAAATTCGCTTCTGCCAGTCCAATGTTCACTGCTGTGCACACTTAATTACGAGTCCTGGCTTCAATTGTTGACACGTTATTAACTGACGAGGCACTAGAGAACACATAGGCAAGTAATTGTCACTTATTAACTGGGTATCAACGTAATTCTTGTCGATAAGAATTCCCAGACGCCACCATGTGTCTCGTCAACGCTGCCTCGTGACCAAGCCTTTCTGAGTAATGGCGTCGCTGCCTCCTCCCTCAACCCGCTCTGGCATTCATCACAGAAATTATTAAACACGAATTATTCTTTTTGCGTAATTATGTATGAAATACGGTAATATGAACTGGTTGCAATTATAGGGATTTAATAATAATAATATTCTCGATAAATGATCTCTAGCGAGAAATGGAGATGATATTTATACTTCTCCAGAGCATTTGATCGTAACAGAATAAAAACTGTTACTCAATAATTTCAATTAATAACTCTCGATTTTACATGATCAGGAGTCATATTATCAGTAATAGGCTCAGATTAAATTATATTAACACTACTGTTAGTGGTATTAATAACTACTGTAATTAGTAAGGTGAGGATAAGTTATTATAATACAACAGTAGATGATAAGTGTTGGAAATTTCCAACAACGGATGCATACGAATCGGGGTGGAGTCAGTGAGCTGAATATCATGGCTAAAAACAGAGGTCTGGGTAGGAACTTCTCCAAATATATTACAATACTGGTGTAGTAACATTCTCAACTCTCCCTGTTTAACCTCATCCAAATGTCCCATCATCTCCTCAAAGCTAGAATTACAAAAGGTATGATTAGAAAGTCATCAGATATATGGTTCTCAGGGGTGACTGTGTCCTGTACCACACATGACACTTGCCTGGAGCCTGGAAAAGCTTTTAACCTGTTAATGTGTACTACCAAAACCTTGGAAGGGTCCTGCAGACTTTTAATTTTATAAGTTAACTCAGATCGTCTGCAAACAACTTCAAACGGACCTTCAAAATGATGAGCTAAGGAAGTTTCCACTCTCGACTTTAAAACAAGAAGAAGATCACCTGGCTGAAAACATCTCAACTTCACCCTGAACTTCTTGCCATGGTGTTGTCATCTTAACTGTGACTTCTTCAGGTGCTCGCTTGCCACGTCTTGGTACTTCTTCAACTTCGACTGGATCTCACTCAATAGACGACTTCCATCAGGGAGAGAGACGTTTCCCAACAACCTTTCACTCAGCAACTGAATTGGGCCTCTCACTTGATGTCCGAAAACTAATTGGAACGGGGAACAACCCAAGGAATGCTGTAAACCATTTCGAGCTGCAAACAAGATAGAAGGTAAGTCGTCATCCCAATTACGTCTGGAGTCTTCACCAACAGTTCGTATCATCTGCTTCATAGTTTGGTGAAATCTCTCCAAGGCACCTTGAATTTGTGGATGATAAGCACTGGACACACGATGTTCTATTTGGTACTTCTCACAAAATCGTTTGAACTCTGCAGACCGAAAATTGCTACCTTGTCAGTCTGGGTAACTCGAGGTAGTCCAAACAAAGTACAGAATTTTGTCAAGTGATGGATAACTGTCTTTGCTCTAATGTTTCTTACTGGATAAGCTTCTGGAAACTTGGATGTGGCACACATTAAGGTTATTAAAAATACATGACCTGACTTTGTCCTATTCAAAGGGCCTACACAATCGATAAGGATGCGGGAAAAAGGTTCACTTGGAACTACAATTGGGTGCAGGGGAGCTTTAGGTACACTCTGATTCGGTTTACCCACTATTTGACAGGTTACACACTCTCTACAATGTTTACCAATATCTTTTTTAAGACTGGGCCAATAAAAATATTTTGATACCTGGTATAACATTCGACTAATCCCTTGGTGACCGCTTAATAGATCGTCGTGGGCAGCTGAGGGGACTTGTTCATGGTATGTTTTGGGGACCAGAAGCTGGGTAACACTCTCACAGTCCTCTGAAGAGGGAGATATCTTAGTTCTCCATCGTCTCATCAGCAACTGATCTTAGAGGAAGTATCGAACATCATCTGCCAAAGCATCCTCCTCCTTAACAGCTTCAGAAAAACAGGCATTTAAACTAGGATCACTCTGTTGAAGTTGGGTTAAGGTGTGGAATTTTACATCAAACTTAGCGGAAAGGTAGTATCAGGAGGTACAACATCCTTACTTGGCACAACTCCCTCAACTGTACTAACTTCATCCAACCTAGACATAAAAGTGTCAACCAAGTTAATTTCCGGTTCTAACGTTGAAGGTTTTCCAGCCATCCCTCCAGTTGTAGGATTGGAAACATCACTCTGGGACTTGGCGACATCAGATCTGGTGACTGCGGAGGCTGGATACACTTCAGGAGCAATCTCACTCGTTTCTGAGAGAACTGTACCTGGGTCGTTGAACATGATGGGAAGATGAATGTTTATCATAGTGCCGGCAATGTAATTTCCAAGAATTATATCGACACCAGGAATAGGTAAGGTATCACACACACCTACAGTACATAGTCCAGGAGTATAGGGGGATTTAATGTAAACTTGAATGACGGAACACGTTGCACTACCCCAACTATACCCTGTATAAGAATTACTTCGTCCAGGTCAATCTTCTTGACCTTGGACAACATACTGGAAGTAATCAAGGTTAACGATGCACCAGTATCTCTAAACATAACTACAGGAATCCACTTGTCTACAACTCCAACCATTTTTGCATGAATCATGTAAGGGTCAAAATCAGCAAGCCACTATGGCTTACCCACTGTGGGAGCCGGTCGGCCGAGCGGACAGCACGCTGGACTTGTGATCCTGTGGTCCTGGGTTCGATCCCAGGCGCCGGCGAGAAACAATGGGCAGAGTTTCTTTCATCCTATGCCCCTGTTACCTTGCAGTAAAATAGGTACCTGGGTGTTAGTCAGCTGTCACGGGCTGCTTCCTGGGGGTGGAGGCCTGGTCGAGGACCGGGCCGCGGGGACACTAAAAAGCCTCGAAATCATCTCAAGATAACCTCAAGAAGATACCCTTACAAAATGTCTCAGAATGTCTCAGACCTCAGACAGAATGTCTCAAAATGTCTCAGACCTTGCCTACTTTTATTCACCACCAAGGCATTTGGTCGTAATTCCGGATGTAACCTGAAACAATGACGAACAACATGACCTTTCTTGTGACAATTATTACATTGTTTCCCATCAGTCGAACTTGTCGAAACTAATGTAACTTTACTAAAGTTAACAGTACCCTTAGATCTAACCGATGCTTGGTCTGTCCTGGCTGTAAGAACAGACTTAGCATGATAATGACTATTCTTTGACCTCTCAGGATTTGCCATCCTAGAAGTGAATGTTTTAGGTGCCATGTTAACATTGTTATACGGTATCTTAAAAATGGTCTCATGTTCATCTGTCAACATAGCTAGCTCATGAACATCCTTGTAAGAACGTTTACCTGTGGTTAGTGCCATGGTGAACTTTACAGGCAAACAAGACAAAAGTTCTTCAACTAGGATGAGCTGCTTAAGTGACAAAAAAAATCATGAGTATTATTTCGGTTTAGCCACCTGTCAAAAATTGACTCTTTTACTCGAGCAAAATCTGTAACTGTCTGATCAGGTGCACGCTTGAGACCTCTAAACTTTTGTCTTAATGCTTCTGCATTGAGTTCATACACTTGCATGATCCTCTTTGTTACTGTGGGGTAATGAAAGCTGTCTTCGAAAGGGAGCGAAGCAAAAATCTCTTGTGCCTTCCCGCACAACTGACCTTACATATTGGACCTTAATCCAAGAATCTTCTGGCCATTGAAAAGTGTAAGAAAAACAATTCAGGGTCCCTCTCATCAAATTTGGGAAATTCAAACCCTTTAGGGTATTAAAGTCCACTACTGTGACTACTTCTACTAAAACTTCCCTTAGAACCCTTACTACTGGCAGCGGCTGCAGCTTCTAACTTTTTCTCCTTATGCCTAATCTGTGTCTCAGCCATCTGTTGTTTAATTCTAAATGTCTCCAACTCTGCTTCTCTCTGCTTAGTTTTCTCTTCTCTATGTTTTGTTTCTTCTTCACACTTAAACCTTTCAAGCTCAACTTGCTTTAGCTGAAGTTCCAACTCCTACCTTCTTAGTCTGGCAGTACTCTCAAACTCATCAGGGTTTCAAATAATAATAATAAGTTTCATCAAACTTCAAATACCTCATCACCTAACAAACCATCTTCTACTACTAGATGCAGAAAAATAATTCTCAGTAACTTAGCTTTAATCATTCTGCGTGCCACTTTTAACTTTAGGATTTTTACCATCCAAATCAACACTGATTTTGTTAAGATCTTAATCCTACCTACTGATGGATTTTGCAAAATTTCTTTTACTAATTGCTCCATAATAATGAATTATTAAGAGACTTTAAAAAAAATTATTATACCACAATAGGAATATACTCGATTAGCATATGACCCTGCAACAAAAATGTAACGCTTACCTCTGTCGTGCAGCTTTGCAAGTGCAGTAATACCTATAATCCCATAAGACTGCAAGCTGAATCATATGCAGAAATACAAGTCATCAGAGCGTCTTCAAGGAAATGATACCGCAACATTCACTTCAAATAGGCACAACAAGCTAGAAAATAATCATGGATCAGTTCTACTGTGTCATATATAATTATTAATCCTGAACACTAGGATTACAACAATAATTGTCCTGGAAACACAGGAGTTATCTCATAAAGATCCTGAAACAACAGGAGTTACCTAATTGATGCTCACGGACTAGGCCCCCATATTACTTGTTATGGTCAGGGAGATAAGACCTCCATATACATATCTTAAGGGAGTAACTTACAGCATCGCTGGAACACATAGCCTGGCCACATATCAATCAAGGTTCTAGGGGAGTAAAAAGCTAGCAACAAATATTCCAGTTTACTGGCATTAAGAACCTTCCACAACAGTAATAAGTAAAACACTCTACTAATATCACACACACTAACACTATATATCCAGCTTCTCAACAATTGGGCATGATCAATCAAATACAGGTCTGCAAACTGCATCAATCAACACTAGCTGGCACCAGGAGCTTTGCCAAGCACAGTGGAACACTAGTGCCTATATGCTGCTAATACCAACAAGGGTGGTGGTGTGTCAAACAATGACGCATGAGGTAAGAGTAACAATATCACATACAGCTCCTTGGCATTTCACAAGTTCTTCAAGGTATATCACCTCACTAAGACACATAAAAATCACCCACCACCAGGTATACATAATAGACAACAGCAGAAAATAATCAATATAAATACATATAGTTACATGGGTATAACTCTAGCAGGCAACACTACCGAAATAAGGTCACAAATCACGGACTAAACCCTAACAGGTCTGCACACCTGAGATGATCAGAGAATAGTGAAGTCTTGAGACAAGCTTGCCGAGAGTTGACACTGTACCCAACTCCAATAAGTCAACTGACCTTTGTCGGGGTGTTGGTGTTGTGTGGGTGAGCAACAGTAAACTAGTTATCCTCTCAAGGTGGTTGCCCTGGCGATTACCGTTACTTACCGTAGTCCTGAGGGTCTTCACTTTATCCTCTCGGCGCCACTGTACGCCCAGGAGAGTACCCCAGTCGATCCCCCAACTGGCCTCAGGTCGAAGAATGAGTGGAGACACAGATTGTTTCCTCATTTGTGTGCCCGCCCCGGCAAGGACTCTTACACTACTTACAAGGTCGCCAACTGGTGTTTTCCGGTGTCCAGTAACACTACAGTGGTGTTGCGTAATTGTAGTAATTGTGGCAAGAGCACGCTCAGTTAATCTGATATCAGACAAGTAAGTATTCCTGTCACGCTGTCTTCTTTAACTATTTCGTAGTCACAAGGTTTATGGAGGGGATGATACAAACACCAAGGAATTTTGGTATTTTACTTAAAACATCAGGATATTCATGAATGAAAAAAACACACAAGAACAATTACAACAGCTGCTCTCTTCTCAGCAGATAATTTGGAGCACACCGATATGGCAACACACTTCCACCCTCACATCACCTGTCAAAATCAGCTGGTGTGCGCCCTACTACTTGTGAGAACGTTTATTGCTTGTTTTCCTGGCGTCGTGCGCCCCGATTCTTTAACTTCTTATGGATCACTATTTTTACCATGCACAAGACATATTTATAATTCCGATTGGACGCAATGAACCACCATACTGGTCTCACGATCAATAACTCACTATTACAGCACTTAAGGTGATATTACACTGTATCAGATAATCTGCACTGTACTTGATAATAATTAAAAAGAAATGCACTTAATCACGGTACTGTTCTTTGATTCGATAATTCCTCTCAAAGGCAATTGTCGGGAAACCGACACACTCATACACAAATAGTATAGTCTTCCCTTAACAGTATCCTCTTAAAATTAGAGAATGGGAGACTCCGTGACGTCAACGACGTCGCCGCAGTATTTACATTATTAAACCACTGTTCATACAACAGTTTAATGTCTAAATTGAATAAAAAAGTGTTCAATAAGACTGAATATAATTATTAACACCAAAATATAGCTTGATTCCCTTGTTAACGTAAATTTAACTTAGAAGTGGAAAAAATATTGGAACAAGGGAGGCAGAGCGTCTCTTACAGACGCCTCGCTCACACGAAAACAATAACAATGGGTGCTCGCGTGTGTGTTGTGATAATGGCCACACAGGATAGACCTACTCTGCCTTAAGAAACTGCCATAGCAACATCACTACTACAAATAAGAGCACTCCAGTATCCGGCTTACCAAGTATTTGTTTATTATTCTAGTGCACTGATTAATATTCAAAGGGTATTGGCGGTTATGATATATGAACAACACCAACACCATGTACGTGTACCCCATTTTACAGCCCTCACATACCATGTTATACCTGTATTGATATGTTCAGGGAACAGATATTAACTCTTTGCATCCCATACAGGTAAAATTGTGACTTGGAACAGCAAGTAGCTGAGCAGTAGAACTATGTACATGTACCTAGCTGTTGCCAGCCTTGAAGGCCTCCACAGCCGCCATTGGCACCATGAGGCACAGGGCCACACCCACATAGATGCTACCATGACACAGCCTTAGTGGGCCCTTACTACAGGCTCAGATAAGGCCATTCTAGTTATTGTAGTAGTAGTATTCATAACTAGTAATAATTGTTGAAATAATAGTAGATTAGACCACCATATGTGGTATGATAAAATAATATAATTAAACTTAGGTAAACAATTTGCAGTTTAAGAAGGAGCCATTACAAAGTGGTTTAAGCTACAAATTGTCCCCCCCAATTTGTGTGAGATTAATTTCAGGCAGTTTTAACAAGTACATACAGTCCACTCAATTTCTTACCTACTAAGAAAAAAAAATAAGATAAACTTTAATTTACTGAAGTCAATTAAAAGAAGATATACTGCCTGGAGTTTTTACCACATAAATTATGGTCCTTTGAACCTAGATGATTATTACAGTTAACCAGTAGGTACATTGCATCTAGTTATAAAATCCTGATATACATTAGTAGTGCAATATTATAGCAGAAAGACATTGCTATATTTACATTTTCTAGCCTAACTTTTCAATCTCATAGCAAGCAAAACTACAACAAAGCACAATTATTGTTCTGAGGCCTATGCCAAAGAACTATTGTGCCCTTTTCATTACAAGAGGTTGATAAGAGGCTACTTTACTTATAAGTTACTTATAAATGTTTTGTAATTTAAGTATAAACATTACTTTAATATTGCACCAATACATACTGCATACCACATTGTTTACAGCAAATTCTTGCACAAGGGTAGGACATTTTAGGCTGGTGTTGTACAGCAACCTAGTTTAATTTATTGTGCTAACCTGGTGTAAGGGTAAGAATTTTTTACACTTGTCTAGAGTTGAACATATATTACAACCTAGCAAGTACATATTTTTATGCAGTATTCATGACAACCCGAGTTGTGTTGTCAACCTGATATTCATACATATAATTATAGGTATAATTTAACTATAATCATTTCACCTTTGAGTGTTAACCTGTGTCTCTGTACCAACCAAGAGTGATAATGAAGGGCTAGCTTGCGGAATACCAGCATTGATACAGGCTTACCACTCAAATTATAGCGTGTATGATTATACAGTAGTATATATTTTAAATGATAAACAGCTCTAGTTCGGAAACTAGTTGCTTTACTAATTCAAGTGCCAAATAGTTAAAAGTCCATACGACTAGCAAGTACTTTCAAGATGTCTACACTCCAAAATGTAAAATTAACTTAAGGCCTTAAAGGGGCATCTCACAAGGCAGATTAACAAATGTGAAGACATGAGTAATCAAACTCCAGTTAATTATGCAGCACTGGAAAACTATCTTAAGCTTACACGGAACAAATATGACCGTGTGTTGCAACAAATGAAACAGTATCAAGATATACTTAATAATTCTAGTATTGATGAAGATACGATGAACAACATTCTCCAAGAACACTCTGATTATGAAGATGCAACGTTTGAACTAATTCAACGTTATGAAGATTGATAGACGCCCATAAGGCCAATATAAATGTTGCAGCTACAACTACCCAGAATCAGACAGCACCAGAAGTCAAATTACCATCACTCAGTCTCCCAACTTTTTCTGGAACAGAGGACGAGAATTGGGACAATTCTGGAGCAAATTTGTCGATTCTGTGGATTCTAATGTCATAGTACAAAAGACGACAAAGTTACGTATTTACAGAGTGTCTTGAAGGATGAAGCCTTTCAGGTAGTCTGTAATCTGAATCACACAGATGACGATTATGACAATGCTGTACAACTACTCCAGGACAACTATGCGAAGCCTGAAAGACTATCAGAATTTTAACCCAAAAGCTGTTAGATATTAAACATCCAAAAAATACAGCAGTCTCACTCCAAACCTTTAGATTGGAGCTTGAGTCTTTGCTTAAGGCACTTAAAAATAAAGTAAACTTGGATGAATCTGACTGGATAATCCAAGTCCATATGACTCCCAAATTACCCAGGGACATCCTGGATAAGTTGTTTGTGTTGTATGGAAGTCATATCTGACAGTAACAGAGATTACAAAGGGGTTACAAACCATCATAGAACGAGAAAGAGTTATCCCAGATGAAAGGCGACATCTAAACCTTCATCTACTACTAATAGTAAACAACAGAGTACAAACAGTACTCCAACAACAAATCTAAAACATCTTCTCCCTCCCCAAAGTGGAGACAAGGCAGTGTGGGCACATACGCAGTTGGTACCTCCAAACCTACAGGTAACGCGTCACCCAAATCGGTGACTCCTCAAGATTCTGTTAACGTCTGGAGACCATGTCTGTTCTGTGAACAATCACATTCCATGTACAATTGCAGACGATACCCCGATCGTGCAACACGCATAAAACGACTCAAGGAGATACATAGATGTACCAAGTGTATAAGGGAACATCATCCCGACAGCTGCACATCAACCACTACGCACCTGTTATAGGTGCCATAAGGGTCAACACCATACAGCACCTTGTGGGGATTCAAGTACAAAATCTGCCAAACCACCGGAGGAGGAAGGAATTAACACCTCAGTACAGCTTTGTACTGTGCTACCTGACATAATTGTCTTCTCAACAAGGTCTAAACATAAATCAGCTCTACCTACTGCACGATTGATCATTAGAAATGGAGAGAACAAAGCCACCGTACGTGGAATATTTGATCAAGGGTCCCAAATGACCTTTATATCCAAAGAGTTGGTAGATACCCTGAAACTTACATACACCTGTAGAGGAGACACGAATAAACATAGCAGGATTCCTGACTGGCTCAGGAGCCCGAGTTTTCAAGGTAGTACAACCAAAGTACGATTAGGAGGTACGAACAAAATGTACAAGC
>WNGS01064797.1:0-10000 GCA_020271785.1 Procambarus virginalis
AATCGATAATTGCAAAAAGCCATTCCTCTTCATCTTGAAAAACGATTAATTAATGATTCACAACGTGGTTTGCTAACGGTCATTCATGTTTAACAAATATGCTATCATTCTATTTATCATAGTTCAGTCAGGTATATTAACAATATACTTAAGTTATATTTCACACAAACAGTAGGAGTCTAAGATGCAAAATGAAGGAGGTGTTTCCAGTACCGGTAGCTGCTCTTCGCGCACGCATTTAATAAAAATCGTAAAAAAATCCATTTCTTAACATATAGGGATGAAATTTTACGACGCTGTCTGAACTTTATCCTAGTTCTGGTACATTTACAATATACTTAAGTTATATTTCATACGAACAGTAGGAGTCTAAGAAACAAAATGAAGGAGGTGTTACCAGTTCCGGTAGCTGCTCTTCGCGCACGCATTTATTTAAAACAAATCGTAAAAAAATCCATTTCTTAACATATAGGGATGAAATTTTTACGACGCTGACGCCAAATAACGGGAAAACTTTGTACTATATTTTATATTTGGAAAAGTCTCCACATGCAACCTTAAAAAACAGAGATAACGAGGGCAAAAAGAATTATGAAGTTCCCATAGCAGGGCAAGCAAAGACAAATCCTAAAGTTTTTTCAGTTAATTCCAACAAAGATTAGTGAAAGGATAGGTCCATTAAAAGTTAAGATTGGTCAGATAACAGATAATGACAAAGAGATGAGTAGTATTTTTAATATATATTTTATATCTGCATTTACTAAAGAGGAACTTCAGCCTTCAGCCAAACAAGTCTATGTGTGTTGGGACGAGGACAGGTTGACGAGTTTAGCAGTTACCATGCCATGGAGATGTCATTGAAGAAATAGGGAACTCAAACCAAACAAATCCCCAGGGACGGACTAAGTGGACAAGAACTTTTAATGGACCCATTCAGGGTGCTTAAAAAATGTCGTGTATATATATATATATATATATATATATATATATATATATAATATATATATATATATATATATATATATATATATATATATATATATTGCTGTATACTGGCAGCAGGTTTTCTTTTAAACATGTCTCTTTGTATATGGCCGCATATTCAGTATTTACTATCTTCTGGTTTAGGGCTTCTATCCCTCTAATTATTTCCCTAGCATCAGGGATTAACTGAAAGAGGAGTTCTCAAAACTCATTTTCGTTATTTCAAGGTGAATAAAAAATGTTGATTACTATAGCATGTATTACACTTATTTATACAAATTGCACAACGTTTCGAACCTCCATAGTTCATTCTCAAGCGAAAATAAATTGATTGATTGATGAAGATTAAGCCACCCAAAAGGTGGCACGGGCATGAATAGCCCGTAAGTGGTCGCCTTTTTTAGCCATTATTAGTGTCAATAGAGGATACTGGAGATCTGTTGAGGGGCGACTGCACCCTGCGTGACGGGAGATGTCTCCCATTTCCTACAAAATAAATTGATTGATTGATGAGGATTAAGCCACCCAAAAGGTGGCACGGGCATGAATAGCCCGTAAGTGGTCGCCTTTTTGAGCCATTATTAGTGTCAATAGAAGATACTGGAGATCTGTGGAGGTGCGACTGCACCCTGCGTGACGGGAGACGTCTCCCGTGTGGACCAAATGGATTGATTGATGAAGATTAAGCCAACCGAAAGGTGGCACGGGCATGAATAGCTCGTAAGTGGTGGCCCTTTTGAGCCATTACAAGTATCAATAAATGATACCGGAAATCTGTGGAGGTGCGACTGCACCCTGCGTAACGGGAGATGTCTCCTTGACCAAATGGTGATTGATTGATTGATGAAGATTAAGCCACCCAAAAGGTGGCTTAAGTATATATATATATATGTCGTACCTAGTAGCCAGAACGCACTTCTCAGCCTACTATGCAAGGCCCGATTTGCCTAATAGGCCAAGTTTTCATGAATTAATTGTTTTTCGACTACCTAACCTACCTAACCTAACCTAACCTAACTTTTTCGGCTACCTAACCTAACCTAACCTATAAAGCTAGGGTAGATTAGGTTAGGTAGGGTTGGTTAGGTTCAGTCATATATCTATATTAATTCTAACTCCAATAAAAAAACATTGACCTCATACATAACGAAATGGGTAGCTTTATCATTTCATAAGAAAAAAATTATAGAAAATTTATTAATTCAGGTAAAGTTGGCTTATTAGGCAAATCGGGCCTTGCATAGTAGGCCAAAAAGTGAGTTCTGGCTACTAGGTACGACATATATATATATATATATATATATATATATATATATATATATATATATATATATATATATATATATATATATATATATATATATATATATGTCGTACCTAGTAGCCAGAACGCACTTCTCAGCCTACTATGCAAGGCCCGATTTGCCTAATAGGCCAAGTTTTCATGAATTAATTGTTTTTCGACAACCTAACCTACCTAACCTAACCTAACCTAACATTTTCGGCTACCTAACCTAACCTAACCTATAAAGGTAGGTTAGGTTAGGTTAGGTAGGGTTGGTTAGGTTCGGTCATATATCTACGTTAATTTTAACTCCAATGAAAAAAAAATTACCTAATACATATTAAAATGGGTAGCTTTATCATTTCATAAGAAAAAAAATTGAGAAAATATATTAATTCAGAAAAACTTGGCTTATTAGGCAAATCGGGCATTGCATAGTAGGCCAAAAAGTGAGTTCTGGCTACTAGGTACGACATAAATATATATGTATATATAAAAAAGTTTGTGAGGGTACCACCTCTGGTGCCAATGTGGGGACCCATAGCCTCGGAGAAGAAAATAAAACGTATTCAGAGGAGACCTTGTGGTGTCTCACTGAACACTAATATTTTCTTCTCCTACCACCCCCATTCTTTTGTATGTACACATATATATTTGCTTTATTTGAACTTTGTTACAAAAAAGGAGTTACATATAGGTTACAAAGATGGTTATCATAAGTTGTCGAGTTCCTCCAGCTCCTCAGATGGCGGGCAGGAACCCTGGATGCAGTGCGCATTTCCCCTCTGTATCGCCACGCTGAGGCGCTGGAAAAGAAAGCAGGCAGCTCTAGGGTCCCTTGTTGTTTCAATGAGCCTAGAACCCAGTTCCTTCAAAAAACTGGTAGCACTTTTACCCCAGGCGCCGAGTGTCTCAGAAGCAATGGGGACAAAATTGTAGTGGTGATCCAGTTCTCTATACTTACGGGATTTGGCTGCTTCCCTGTGGGTGGCAGCGCCACCTGGTTGTGCAACACTGAGTTCAATGTAAGTATATATATATATATATATATATATATATATATATATATATATATATATATATATATATATATATATATATATATATTTATATATATATAAATGATTTAGATTCAGGTGTGAAGAGCAATATTTGCAGTTGATACTAAAATCGGGAGGGGAGAAAACTCACTTTACTTCAAGAGGATCTAAATAGAATTTTCTAATGGTCAAAAAATTGGCAGATGCAGTTTAATGCTGACACATATAAGCTTTTGAGGATAGGTAATGATGACAGAGGTACTAGATACGACCTGGATGGTGTTGGCGGATACGAGCGCGAAACAGTGGGTGTGGGTTGGATGAGTTTAGATTTGGGAAGGACTTAGGTGGATGCGAGTTCGGTGTCAGGGTTATGGATTTGTGGAACCAATTACCACGAAACGTAGTGGAGGTGGGGGTACCCCGATTGTTTCAAGCTTGGGTTGGACTTGAGTGGATGTGAGTGATTGATGATTGATAAAGATTAAGCCACCCAAGAGGTGGCACGGGCATGAATAGCCCGTAAGTGGTACATTTTTTTCGTAATTCTTTTTATTATTCTGAGGTTGCATTTAATCATTAAGCTGTTATCGCGGGGGAGGACACTGCTTCACAGTCTTTATGAGGGTGTACAGCTGCTGGACACCTTTGTTGACCAGGAGAGTGGCTCTGTTGATGGCTTCAGGGTGGCCACTGCAAGATTCAGGAACTCTTAAAGCTCTTCTAAGGTCGTTGCTTGCTTCACATTCCAGAAGATAGTGAAGTAATGGCTTTTCTGTGACAGTTTGGCAGAAGATGCACTCTCTCTGTCGGGGTTCACCAATCTCCCAGTTGCATCTGTAACCTAGACGTAGTCTATATAACCTAACTGCTATTTCCCTGTGGATTCCTTTTGGGATATTTAACCTTTCTAATATGGTTGCCTGAAGATACATTGTTGCAGAGGGCGAACCTTCAGCTATTCTCTGGTGTAGGTAGGCTTTGTTGAGGTGTGAGAGCTTTTTGGTGATGATGTTTTTAATGTTCTCTAGGCTGGGTTGAATTGTTTTATCTATCTCTGGATGACGAGTTGCCAGTTTAGCAATTTCATCAGCTTTCTCATTTAATGGGATTCCAATATGGGATGGGATCCAGTTCAAGGTTATGTTGAGTCCTTTGCCTTTAGCGACTGCTCCAAGATACAAAATGGTGGTAATTATTTCCACGTTATCTTTCTACTGTTTTTGTCCTAGTATTTGAAGTGCAGCTTTTGAGTCTGTGTGTATGATTGCATTTTGAGTGTTTTGTGCAATCACATATGCGAATGCCTGTTGTATGGCAAACAGCTCAGTTTGGGTTGATGATACTAGTCCTCCCAGTCTCCAATATGCCTGTATGCTGGCCGTGCAAAGAGCAGCGCCAGCACTCTCATATTCTGTGTCAACCGATCCGTCTGTGAAGATGTGGGTGGCTCCTGCTACTGCTATGCTATACATTTGCTCTTCTATTATGCGCCTTAGGATTGTCGGATCATAGGCAGCCTTTTTCATTGGGAGACTTTCTATTACTATTTTGAAAGTAGGCTCGTCCCACGGTGCAGCAAGAGTGTAGTTTGGGTGTGGATGATCACCCTCTCTATCGAGAATCATGCTTTTTAAATGTAGTCTGTTTAGGACTTTTCCTGCTCTTGCAGCCCAAGAGTTTCCATTGTTTTGGCGTAGTCCAACCACCAAGGCCTGCCGTACTGGGATTGGATCAGAAGAAATAATTATCTTACTGATAATTGTAGCTGTCCTTTGAGATATTCTTTCCTGTAGAGAGGGCAAACCCGTCTCCAGTCTAAGTGTTTCAAGCCTGGTCCACATGGAGGCTCCCAGTGCGGCTCTCATAGCATTGTTTTGGGCAACTTCAAGCTTTTTCCACTGTTGGTGTGATAGATTTGTGAGTGCAGGTGCTGCATAATCGATCACTGAACTGACTGCCTGTACATAGTATGTGCGAAGGACTTGCAGATTGGCTCCTCCAGAGGGATGTGAGTGGGATAGGGTGGTTATAAATATTAGTGCCTCGTGTGGGTCAATAGGCCTTCTGCAGTTACCTTTGTTGTTAAGTTCTTATGCTCTTAGAATCAAAGCCCAAACAGAACTCCAACTAACAAACCCTCTCACTGTGACTGCTCCTCACAGGAAAAGTGACTGAAATTTAGTAGAACGCGTCCAGCGTATGATGAGACAGGTAATCCCACAAATTAGAAACTTTTCAAATGACAAAAAAAAAATTGAAAAAAGGATAACTCACATTCTCCAGAGAAGTGAGGATAGGGTTGAAATTAGTGAAGTGTAAACGTGGATGAATGGACATAACAAAGGGAATATTTATAGAGTATTAAAATTATCAACGCAAAACCAAACAAAACAATGGGTATATATTGGATAAATTTAGATTTAGGAAAGACCTGGGTAAATACTGGTTCAGTACCATGGATGTTGATTTTTGGAACCAATTACCGCGTAACATGATAGAAGTAGGATACCTTGATTGTTTCAAGGATAGGTTAGACATATAAATGAATGAGACTGGGTGGATATCAATAAGAGCCACCTCGTATGGGCCAACAGGCCTTCTGCAGTTACCTTCATGCTTATGTTCTTATGAAATAAATTAGATAAGTTTAAATTTAGGAGGGACCAGGGTTAATACTGGTACGGTAGCAGGTTGTCGATTTGTAGAACCAATTATCGGATAACATTATGGACGTAGGATCCCTTGTTTGATTCAAGTGTTGAGTCAAGTGTTCTTTCGTATGAAAAAAGATTAACAAAGCTTAAATTGCATTCACTGGAAAGGCGAAGAGTCAGTTGTGACATAGAGGTTTACAAGTGGATGAATAGATATAACAATGGGGATATTAATACGGTATTAAAAGTATCAACACAAGACAGAACACGAAACAATGGGTATAAATTTGATAAGTTTAGATTTAGAAACCTCTTGAAACACTCCAGCGATCCAATATCCGGTATGATAATTTTTTCCTGAAATATACTATCACATTTCTAAACCACTATTACCCAGGTATTTTCTAAATCAAACATTATCCAATTTACTAACTGCTCTTATATTTACAGCTTTATTTATATTCCTTTTGTTATACCCCTTTCAGTAAATTGAATATTTTAATAAAGTTACCCGTTACTCTGGCGGAACCAATTACACCTGTCCCTACAACCTCACCTTTACCCTCCCGCGGCCAATATAAGCTGCGACTGGAAGCATAATCTCGCATCTTGTGCTTCTGTGTCTTAGTGTCACCAAGAATTAAAGGTTTAGGTACTTGTGTCTCCGCAGTGCTTGTTGTATTCCAAGATGCTGCCTGTTTTGGCTGTGTTTTGCTTGTGTTTGGCTACGCTCGTCCAGGGCGACGCAAGCATTCAGGTGAGTTTCTTTCATTATTTATCTCGTGGTAATTACTTCGTGATTTACGCCATTAATACTGTCTATTGGTTTTGAATTTTAAGAGTCATTCTTTCAACAACGTAAGGCATTATTTATACGAAACAATTTTTAATGCATACTGAAGTTTAGTTTTCTTTAGTTTTCAATTTTTAATGCATACTGAAGTTTAGTTTTCTTTTACGAGAGTAGTGGGCATCCATCAGTATCAGCAGACATATATTTCCATGTAAATTGATTAATCTTTCTTTTATATGAAAACCTTTGGGATTTGTCTAACAGTATCTAACAGTATATAGGTACCCGTGAAGTCGGAAACTGTTGTGGGTTGTGGCACAAAAATGTAGAGGTTTTATCTAACATTTTGTTTGTGGACAGATGTGGAGTGTTGACGTGTTAAAATCTAACGAAGTGATCCGGGAACTAGAAAACGGCGGTTACGTCGATATTTGGGGCGACAATACAACCCACGCCCAGGTAAGTGAACTGTTTGCTGTCAGACAACTTTCTTGCATGAATTGTGTATATACTTGGCCGAAACGTTGTCGTTGCTTCGTTTTCATGTGTGTGGTTATGTCATTTATAGTATCTTGGAGGGCCACTCGTAATCATGCATCATCTTTGTAGATTCTGGTAAGCTCGACCTGGAGTACGTTGGTACAGCAGGTGCTGGAGTCCTCAGAGATACGGTACTGGGTGGAGGTTGAGGATGTGATGATTCTGGTGCAGCAGGAGCGGCTTTTTATGGAGACAACCAAAAACAACAGAGGTAAATACATGCCCGCTCAAATACCCAATTTGCATATAATTGAGTATATAAATAAATTTGATTGAAGTAAAGTAGAATTTAAACTGTCCATATACTTCACGAATATCTGAGATGTTTGCTAACAAACTTTGGAAATCCTCTTTCTTATTGTCATAAATTTAAAAAAAACTAGAACAATAGATTTTAATACCTCATACAATATGTTGTTAATGATATATTGCATAAGGTTTACAGTTTTTATATTATAACCCAACGAATCCCACAGAACATCAGATGGATTGGAACGTTTACCACAATACGGAAGACGTCGAGAAGTTCGTAAATTGGGTGAAGGAGATGGGAGGCTGCTTCGTGCAGGTGCTAACGGCAGCCACCACGGAGGAGGGGCGCCAAGTCCAGGTGATTAAAGTCACAGATCCATTCTCCGATGAATCCAAGACAAAGATCTGGATCGAAGCTGGTAAGAGAGAGGAGCTTGTTCGTCCTGAATAGCCAATAAAGTTGGCAATAATAATTGTAATTGTGTATATAACAATTATAAGTAAGATAATGATAAGTGACAATATGAAATAATAGCTAATTATTTCCCAATCTCTATCCCGTTGTTTCAGGTATCCATGCTCGCGAATGGATCTCTCCTGTTGTCTCTATGTATATCCTGAACCTGCTGATTACAGACGAGTCTTGGCGAGACCTGCTGAAGAGGACGGAGTGGTACATCGTGCCTGTCGTCAACCCGGACGGCTATCATTACACCTTCACCTCCGAGAGTGCCAGGTCAGTCAACGGTGTACGTGATATGCAACACCGTGCAGTGTTCATGCCACACAACCTCGCACAGTGAACACGTCATAAAAGACCCCCTGCAGTTTTACAATACACTTTGCACATTATTGCCCAGAAGCGTGTGTATCCCAAGTCGTGACTAGTAATGAGATAATACATATAGCAGTTTATTATGGGAAATAATACCAACCTCACGGTTAGTTTCTAAAAAAAAATTCATTGTCATGATTCTAACATTATTGTTTACTCTAGGCTGTGGAGAAAGAATCGCCGGACCCACCTTGATAGAGGGTGCAAAGGAGTGAGCCTGATCCGTGACTTGGACTTGGAATGGAGCTTCAGCACGCCAGTTGACCCGTGTAGCGAGACTTACAAAGGCGTCACACCCTTCACTGAACCAGAAACCAAAGGTCTCCAAGCAATCATGGAAACAGTGGGTGGTGGTATAAACCTATTCATAGCTTTCCGAGGCTATGGCCAGTCGATCGTTTATCCTGTGTTGCGGAATGACATTCCTCCAGCAAACATCCAGGAACACGAAACTCTGGCTATGGTATTTGCGCATGCCGTGAGCTATACGTCTCGTGGACACATGAATTATGAGATAGGCGAATCAGGACCACTGTACGGTCTAACCTCTGAAGACTTGGCACCCGAGGCACAGAATAGGTTCTTATATACCATTGATCTCCCTTATAAAGGGAGATATGGACTTCTTCATTCAGAGAGCAATATTAGCAGCACTCTGGTGGAGACCACTGCCGGCATCATGTGCATGGTCCGTCATATTACCAACACGGGTCACTGTACCAATCCTTAGTAGCACCCATATGTAAAGTTGGTACATATGGCATATGGTTGGTACTAAGGCAGGAGTTACTTCTGGAATCAACATTATTTATGCACGTAATTCCTAAATCTGAAGTTTAAGTCCTAAAATAAAACAATAAAAAAATCTACCTGTTTTTATTTACACTGCTATTAGACAAGTCTAACAAGTAAATTTACAACAGTAGGCAGGTATTTAACTAATGTAAGAACCGGTCTTACATAACGATAATGATGTTACATAATGTTACATAATGATGTTCCACTTGATGTTGTAGTTATTTACATGAATATATGTTTAGTATTTATGTACTTGACTTTATAATAGCGTGTATCCAAATTTCTTTGAATCTGAAGTTATCTTTTCTTTAGCCACTGCACATAATTAGAAGTATACCTTTACATTAAGGCGTATGGAAAGTTTCAAAATTTCCATTTCAATATTTGCTTTCTCAAACCAACGGTAACTATTCTTCATTTAAAAATAATCAAATTCCCTCACTTCCATTCTGTGGCCTAAGGGAAAAGATGAGGACCATGTCTGGCATATTGCTATTCAGTGCCGGAGTCGTGGATGGAACCATTTTGCGAAAAAAAGATATATCACTTGCTTCGAGCATTTGCCCAATTAGCCTAACGTATATTTTTGGAAAATTTCTTGAATCGATAATTGCAAAAGCCATTCCTCTTCATCTTGAAAAACGATTAATTAATGATTCACAACGTGGTTTTGCTAACGGTCATTCATGTTTAACAAATATGCTATCATTCTATTTTATCATAGTTCAGTCAGGTATATTAACAATATACTTAAGTTATATTTCACACAAACAGTAGGAGTCTAAGATGCAAAATGAAGGAGGTGTTTCCAGTACC
>WNGS01064814.1:17157-28741 GCA_020271785.1 Procambarus virginalis
AACGTTAAACAGCGCCGGATAAACGTTAAACAACGCCGGATAACGTTAAACAACGCCGATAAACGTTAAACAACCCGGATAAACGTTAAACAGCGCCAGATAAACGTTAAACAACGCCGATAAACGTTAAACAACGCCGGATAAACGTTAAACAACACCGGATAACGTTAAACAACACCGGATAAACGTTAAACAACGCCGGATAAACGTTAAACAGCGCCGGAAACGTTAAACAACGCCAGATAAACGTAAAACAACGCCGGATAAACGTTAAACAACGCCGGATAAACGTTAAACAACACCGGATAAACGTTAAACAACGCCGGATAAACGTAAACAACACCGGATAAACGTAAAACAACACCGGATAAACGTTAAACAACGCCGGATAAACGTTAAACAACGCCGGATAAACGTTAAACAACGCCGGATAAACGTTAAACAACGCCGGATAAACGTTAAGCAACGCTGGATAAACGTTAAACAACTCCGGATAAACGTTAAATAACGCTGGATCAACGTAATTCATCGTTACATCATCGACATTTTCGCAGATTTGCCCGGGGGTGAGGGAGGGGGGGGGGAGGATGAGAGATGACGTCATAGGTAACAAAGACCAGGAGCCCCACTCTCCCACAACAGTCAGCGGGCGACACACTTTAATACCAACCATACCTGGGGCCGGCCACCACGACGACGCCATTACCCGGAACTGCGTCCAGACGACTATATTCCCGCTTCCTCGCCCTCATTACCCGATGCTAATTATGTGCCGCGGCGACATGTACGGAAGGTAAAGGTAAATAGACTTTACACGGGCGAGACGCCGCTATTGTTAGCGTCAGCCGGTGTTGGATTTAAAGCCCCATCAATCGTGGGAGGGTTAATGAGGCCGGGAGAGTAGTCTGCGTATACTGTAGCCCCAAGACTAAAGTAAACTTTCAGTGTATGTACACCAGTTCAGTGTACCAGCTTGTACACTAGAGTGGGTTATGAAGTCTGGTGGCGTGCTGACAAGCTTCTCATTATGTAGTGTACTGTATTGGATTTGAATTGACGGAGTTATTTTACTTGTACAGTTTTGGGCGTTGCACCGACTGAGTTACTGACAAAGATGCTTAAGCAGTCGGATAATTTGAGAGAGATAGATAGAGAGAGAGAGAGAGAGAGAGAGAGAGAGGAATGCCCAAGACAGACATTCTGTCTCACGCTTAATGCCCCGTAGTTCAGGTGTTGTGGACACGTTTATGATGCACTAGCATAACTAAAGTACCTGAGTTAAGAGGTTACCTTAGACCTGTGTACTAAGGTAACTCCCGAGGTACCTCTGGATAACTTAACTTCCTGGATAAGGTAGGTGGTGGTCAGTGTTCGCACGCTTCTGCCTGGCCAAAACCATACTCATTCAAACACATGTAGATTCGTAAGAACGGGGTGAAGATGAACGGGTATGACTTTTTACCTGAATTTACCTGAGGACCACTATCTCTACAGTAGTCAAGATGGTGGATTGGAAGCCGTCGGCTTGTCAAAAGTCCCCCTCATTGTTCCAGAGAATTTTTTTCCAACTGGATTTTGAATTGAAGTAATGTTTTGGCATTTCCTATATCGGCGGGTAGGCGGTTCCACAGGTTTATAACCCCTACGGGTGAAAATGCATCTCCTGTTTTCTTTCTACATTGTGGCTTGTTGAGCTGTAAGCTGTTGACCATTGAGAGAGTTACATTGACCTTTTACAGTAGTGACTTGGATTAGTATCTTCCTACTTGTTATGTATACTAAAAGTCTGAATAAGGTCAGCCGATCAGCCTTGTCATGTCTGGTGTGTAGTGTTGTTAGACGCATAGAACAATGTGGCCCCATACAAACGCCTCGCGGCTGAGTGGACAGCGCTCAGGAGTTGTAGTCCTAAGGGCCCGGGTTCGATCCCCAGCGGAGGCGGAAACAAATGGGCAGTTTCTTTCACCCTGATGCACCTGTTCACCTAACAGTAACTAGGTATCTGGGCGTTAGACAGCTGCAACGGTCTGACTCCGTAGCAGTGAGCCCGTAGATGTGTACTCACCTATTTGTACTCACATATTTGTGCTTGCGGGGGTCGAGCTTTGGTTCTTTGGTCCCGCCTCTCAACTGCCAATCAACTGGTGTACAGATTCCTGAGCCTACTGGGCTCTATCATATCTACATTTAAAACTGTGTATGGAGTCAGCCTCCACCACATCACTGCCTTGATTGATTGTTGCCGCCGAAGGCGGCTAGTTTATTGTGCACCCATACTCATCCTGTGAGCGGTAGCGCAAAAGCATTACAGAGGGCACAAAAGGTCTTTATGCCTAATGCATTCCATCCGTTAACTACTCTGACACTGAAAAAGTTTCTTCTAACGTCTCTGTGGCTCATGTGGGTACTCAGTTTCCACCTGTGTCCCCTTGTTCGCGTCCCACCAGTGTTGAATAGTTTATCCTTGTTTACCCGGTCGACTCCCCTGAGGATTTTGTAGGTTGTGATCATGTCCCCCCTTACTCTTCTGTCTTCCAGTGTCGTAAGGTGCATTTCCCGCAGCCTTTCCTCGTAACTCATGCCTCTTAGTTCTGGGACTAGTCTAGTGGCATACCTTTGAACTTTTCCAGCTTCGTCTTGTGCTTGACAAGGTACGGGCTCCATGCTGGGGCCGTATACTCCAGGATTGGTCTTACATGTGTGTGTGTGTGTGTGTGTGTGTGTGTGTGTGTGTGTGTGTGTGTGTGTGTGTGTGTGTGTGTGTGTGTGTGTGTGTGTGTACTCACCTAGTTGTACTCACCTAGTTGTGTTTGCGGGGGTTGAGCTCTGGCTCTTTGGTCTCGCCTCTCAACCGTCAATCAACAGGTGTACAGATTCCTGAGCCTATTGGGCTCTATCATATCTACACTTGAAACTGTGTATGGAGTCAGCCTCCACCACATCACTTCCTAATGCATTCCATTTGTCAACCACTCTGACACTAAAAAAGTTCTTTCTAATATCTCTGTGGCTCATTTGGGCACTCAGTTTCCACCTGTGGCCCCTTGTGCGTGTGCCCCTTGTGTTAAATAGCCTGTCTTTATCTACCCTATCAATTCCCTTCAGAATCTTGAATGTGGTGATCATGTCCCCCCTAACTCTTCTGTCTTCCAACGAAGTGAGGTTTAATTCCCGTAGTCTCTCCTCGTAGCTCATACCTCTCAGCTCTGGGACTAGTCTGGTGGCAAACCTTTGAACCTTTTCCAGTTTAGTCTTATCCTTGACTAGATATGGACTCCATGCTGGGGCTGCATACTCCAGGACTGGCCTGACATATGTGGTATACAAAGTTCTGAATGATTCTTTACACAAGTTTCTGAATGCCGTTCGTATGTTGGCCAGCCTGGCATATGCCGCTGATGTTATTCTCTTGATATGTGCTGCAGGAGACAGGTCTGGCGTGATATCAACCCCCAAGTCTTTTTCTTTCTCTGACTCCTGAAGAATTTCCTCTCCCAGATGGTACCTTGTATCTGGCCTCCTGCTTCCTACACCTATCTTCATTACATTACATTTGGTTGGGTTAAACTCTAACAACCATTTGTTCGACCATTCCTTCAACTTGTCTAGGTCTTCTTGAAGCCTCAAACAGTCTTCTTCTGTTTTAATCCTTCTCATAATTTTGGCATCGTCCGCAAACATTGAGAGAAATGAATCAATACCCTCCAGGAGATCATTTACATATATCAGAAACAAGATAGGACCGAGTACAGAGCCCTGTGGGACTCCACTGGTGACTTCACGCCAATCGGAGGTCTCACCCCTCACCGTAACTCTCTGCTTCCTATTGCTTAGGTACTCCCTTATCCACTGGAGCACCTTACCAGCTACACCTGCCTGTCTCTCCAGTTTATGTACCAGCCTCTTATGCGGTACTGTGTCAAAGGCTTTCCGACAATCCAAGAAAATGCAGTCCGCCCAGCCCTCTCTTTCTTGCTTAATCTTTGTCACCTGATCGTAGAATTCTATCAAGCCTGTAAGGCAAGATTTGCCCTCCCTGAACCTATGTTGGCGATTTGTGTGTGTATTCACTTAGTTGTATTTTACGGGGGTTGAGCTTTGCTCTTTCGGCCCGCCTCTCAACCGTCAATCACCTGTTTACTAACTACACTAACTACTTTTTTTTTTTTTCACACCACACACCACACACACACCCAGGAAGCAGCCCATGACAGCTGACTAACTCCCAGGTACCTATTTACTGCTAGGTAACAGGGGCATTCAGGGTGAAAGAAACTTTGCCCATTTGTTTCTGCCGGGTGCGGGAATCGAACCCGCGCCACAGAATTACAAGTCCTGCGCGATATCCACCAGGCTACCTGGCCCCTCCTCTGTGTGTGTGTGTGTGTGTGTGTGTGTGTGTGTGTGTGTGTGTGTGTGTTAGAGATAAAAATATATGTAGTAGATATAATAGAGGAAAATAGATTGGTTAGAAAGGCGGGGTCCAAGAGCTATTAGCTCGATCCTACAGGCACAAATAGTAAACACCCACACAGATCTCAATAAGAGTCAACTCCACACCTTGACGTGCAGGGAAATAAAGTGGAAGAGGGATGGGACGGGGGAAAGGAATGGTGCACAGTGACAGTGACACTGGAGAGTCAGTGCACAGCTACAGTGCGGGCCAAGACCACGGACTGGCGTAGGGTAACAAGCGGAGGTCCTTAAGGCTCGTCGCTACCATTCGACCTCATGTTGTTGTTAAAGATTTGCTACCTGGAACAAAGTTCCAAGTAGCACGGGCTATGGTGAGCCCGTAGTTCTCTCTGGACCTTATTATGGAGATTAAGTCGAGGTTCCCAGACGAAGTAAAATTGACAAGAAAGCCTCATGATGACTGTAAGATAATCCAAAAAAAGACTGCCGAGTTAGTCTGAAAAATGGCTTGTGGATTCCAACACTAAAAAGTGTAAGGTGATGAAATTGAAACAGAATACAAAAGTCCAGCATGGCGGTGTACAATGAAGGGGGAACTATCTTCATATAATGTATAGAGGAAATATATATATATATATATATATATATATATATATATATATATATATATATATATATATATATATATATATATATATATAATGTATAAATACTAGACGGAGTATCTGGCTACACACGGGTCTGTCTCCGCTCTATCCCCTTCTATCACAAGTTCCCCCCCCCCCCTCTCTCTTCTCTCCCTATCCCCATCTCGATCTCCCCGTTCCGAATCTCTCCTCTCTCTCATCCTCTCCATCTGTCTCCCCCCCCCTCTCTCCAACCTCTCCCCTCCCCAACTCCTCATGTCTCTCCCCTATCCTCTCTCCTCATTCCCTTTTTTTATAAGTTTTCCACTTAATCCTTCTCCTTTCCTCCCCCCCCCCCTTCTCCCACTCTGTTTCTCGAAATGTCCTAAAGTCTGGCACTAGAGGTGAGTCCGATTGGTCTATGACACTCCCATACCCCACACGCATCATGTGTGCAAGTTAGGTGAGGCTAGCCCTAACCCTCTGGCCTCAACCTTGGATAAACAATCTCTCTGATATAGATATATGTAAAAACAAAAGAGAAGCTTGAAGGAAGAAAACGGAAGTTTGTGGTACCCTTCAATAGATATTTATCACAATGGTGTGCTGTAAATTTACCCTGTTACAATGGCTTATTTTTCTACCCAAACCGTAAACAAAGAAGTATTTCCCTATAGTGCAATTTAGTGTGGTTCCCATTGTATATTTGGCACCAAAATTGTCAACGATATCTACTAATAAGTCCTATAGGATCAGGAGCCAGGTGCTGCTCATATATATTATAACTGAACATTTTGGATTTGTAACTGTTCCGCAGGTCCTGGCGGGGAGACCGGGTACTGGTCCTGCGGGTCCTGGCGGGGAGACCGTGTACTGGTCCTGCGGGTCCTGGCGGGGAGACGTGTACTGGTCCTGCGGGTCCTGGCGGGGAGACCGTGTACTGGTCCTGTGGGTCCTGGCGGGGAGACCGTGTACTGGTCCTGCGGGTCCTGGCGGGAGACCGTGTACTGGTCCTGTGGGTCCTGGCGGGGAGACCGTGTACTGGTCCTGTGGGTCCTGGCGGGGAGACCGTGTACTGGTCCTGCGGGTCCTGGCGGGGAGACCGGGTACTGGTCCTGCGGGTCCTGGCGGGGAGACCGTGTACTGGTCCTGCGGGTCCTGGCGGGGAGACCGTGTACTGGTCCTGTGGGTCCTGGCGGGGAGACCGGGTACTGGTCCTGCGGGTCCTGGCGGGGAGACCGGGTACTGGTTCTGTGGGTCCTGGCGGGGAGACCGGGTACTGGTCCTGCGGGTCCTGGCGGGGAGACCGTGTACTGGTCCTGTGTGTCCTGGCGGGGAGACCGTGTACTGGTCCTGTGGGTCCTGGCGGGTAGACCGTGTACTGGTCCTGTGGGTCCAGCGGGGGGGAGACCGGGTACTGGTCCTGTGGGTCCTGGCGGGGAGACCGGGTACTGGTCCTCACGGGTCCTGGCGGGGAGACCGGGTACTGGTCCTGCGGGTCCTGGCGGGGAGACCGGGTACTGGTCCTGCTGGTCCTGGCGGGGAGACCGGGTACTGGTCCAGCGGGTCCTGGCGGAGAGACCGGGTACTGGTCCAGCGGGTCCTGGCGGGGAGACCGGGTACTGGTCCTGCGGGTCCTGGCGGGGAGACCGGGTACTGGTCCTGCGGGTCCTGGCGGGGAGACCGGGTACTGGTCCTGCGGGTCCTGGCAGAGAGACCGTGTACTGGTCTTGCGGGTCCTGGCGGGGAGACCGGGTACTGGTCCTCACGGGTCCTGGCGGGGAGACCGGGTACTGGTCCTGCTGGTCCTGGCGGGGAGACCGGGTACTGGTCCTGCGGGTCCTGGCGGGGAGACCGGGTACTGGTCCTCACGGGTCCTGGCGAGGAGACCGGGTACTGGTCCTGCGGGTCCTGGCGAGGAGACCGTGTACTGGTCTTGCGGGTCCTGGCGGGGAGACCGGTACTGGTCCTGCGGGTCCTGGCGGGGAGACCGGGTACTGGTCCTGCGGGTCTGGCTGGTAGACCGGGTACTGGTCCTGCGGGTCCTGGCGGGGAGACCGGGTACTAGTCCTGCGGGTCCTGGCGGGGAGACCGGGTACTGGTCCTGCGGGTCCTGGCGGGGAGACCGGGTACTGGTCCTGCGGGTCCTGGCGGGGAGACCGGGTACTGGTCCTGCGGGTCCTGGCGGGGAGACGGGTACTGGTCCTGCGGGTCCTGGCGGGGAGACCGGGTACTAGTCCTGCGGGTCCTGGCGGGGAGACCGGGTACTGGTCCTGCGGGTCCTGGCGGGGAGACCGGGTACTGGTCCTGCGGGTCCTGGCGGGGAGACCGGGTACTACCAGAACAAGCCACAAGACAGCGGTCAGTAAGCTTCCCGCAGCAGAGAGGAGCGGCCACGCTCTGTTTACTCTGACGTTATTTAAATGTCATTACAAAACTAAACATATTTTTCCTTCACCGTGATACAAGTGAGAGCGGGGTGTGTGGTTCCCAGGGGCCGGGGACCGCTAACTCTGCCTCCCGGGGCTCAACTTTTGCCACTGTAAAAATGCAAATTTTCCTTAACCAGAAACGTTCGAATCCCAGCAATTACTCCCCTATAGTCGTAATGGCTTGGCGGTTTCCACCCTGATAATTTGCCTTCTTCACAACCTCCCATACATTCTATATTACACACTCACCCGGATTTAAGTTACAAACCCATCATAACTTGGTTGCTTCTACTATGTGGGGGCTGAGAGGCATGTTGGTCAGCTTTCATTAAGCTTTGACGAGTCCACTGACGAAACCTGTACATCTTTCCTCAGTCATGGCATCTTAGTCTGTATTTATTAAAGAGTTTACGAGCTTGGAAACTTGGTAAACCAGAGTTGTTGTTACAGACAACCTCGTGGCGCTCCTGAGCTCATAAACTGTTTGGTAAATGCCACCAAAGCCGCCGCCATGACTGAAGAAGGATGCACAGGTCCCGCGGTAACTCCTCGACCTTCACTTGTCTGTGTGGCTCGTGGAATGGTAGGCAAAATGTAATTGGAACCAGAAGTATAGCGCGTGGACGCTGGAAACCTCGACAAATAATCAGTATTAAATGAGTTAGATCAAGAAGGTTGGTAGAGGCCCTCAACCCCGCCCCTGACACTTTGTCCTCGGGCACAATTACCTTAGCCTGGCCAAGGTTACGTTACCACAACTACGGGAGCCACACTGTTAGCCTCCAGCACCCGCCACACTTCGTAGCTTCGCCAACTGGTTGGCTGACCCGCCCCGCCACCCACCTACACTGGCGAAAGGCATTTGGCACTCTTCCCCATGAAAGACTATTGGTACAAGATGGAGAACCAGGCTGGCATAACTGGGTAAGGGAGTATCTGAAGGACAAAAAATAGTCAGAGAGGTTACAAGCTGGAGGAATGTAAGAAGTGAGGTCCCACAAGGCTCTGTCCTGGGACCATTGCTCATCCTAACATATGTGAACGATCTACCCGAGGGAGTGAGCTCAAACACGTGGGGGGGGGGATAGATAAGGTGGACAAGGATTGCCTCTTCACATTGAGAGAAAGCAGGACAGGAGGACACAGGTGGACGCTGGAAGCACAAATGAGCCGAAGGGACGTAAGAGGTTAGTAGTGAGAGGTCAGCACCTGGACCTTGAGGGAGGGAAGACGGGCTCTCCCGCCCCAGCTCTCCCAGGCTCTGCATTTGCCACAACGTACAAAATAAGGGGCACCATATTTTGTACGAATACCAGGCGTGTAGGGACGGACAGCAAGCCAGGCGTGGATGGAGGGTAGGTGAGAGGCGTGCCTGGCCCCTGGGGCGTGTGACGGGCGTGGGAAGATGCGGTACACTGGCTCCCGCAATTAGGATAACACTGGGTTTACCTCGCCAGGGCTCACGACGGCACGCACGCACACACGCACAGGCACGCACCACACACACACACACACACCTACACGCCATAGTTGCTACAGTGGAATAGTTTAACACATCAACAACTCCATTCAATCCTGGAGAAATTGCTGACCTGAAGAACACCCAAAGAACATTTACAGCCCGACTCTCTTCAACAACACATTCAATTATTGGGAAGCTTGCGAAAGACGGGCGGGACACATAACAAGATACATCATAAGATACACCATACGACAGAAGAAAGGCGGGCGGGACACATAACAAGATACATCATAAGATACACCATACGACAGAAGAAAGACGGGCGGGATACATAACACGATACATCATAAGATACGCCATAAGACAGAAGAAAGACGGGCGGGACACATAACAAGATACATCATAAGATACACCATAAGACAGAAGAAAGACGGGCGGGACACATACCAAGATACATCATAAGATACACCATAAGACAGAAGAAAGGCGGGCGGGACACATAACACGATACATCATAAAATACACCATAAGACAGAAGAAAGACGGGCGGGACACATAACAAGATACATCATAAGATACACCATACGACAGAAGAAAGACGGGCGGGATACATAACAAGATACATCATAAGATACACCATAAGACAGAAGAAAGGCGGGAGAGATACATGAACGTCTACATCAGGGAAATATGTCTTACAAGACCATTACCAGGATACTCAATATAGATTACGGAGAAGTAGCTGTGCAATAAGTAGTTCAAGGATACATTAAGGCTGATTAAGACTCGACAATTTTCTGATCAACCGGGCTATGATTGCCACTTGAGACTGCGTGCAACGATGTTCAACAGCCGGATGGTTCATGAGATCAGGGGACATTGATCTTGGCTGCCAACTCAAGGTAAACTCAAGGTAACTTGAAATATATGCGATACTTGGTGGTATGGTGGCGTGTGTGTTGGGAGGGAGGGAGGAGGGTCTCAGCCCTCACACCATCGTCTCAGCTGTACTTTGAGCCTCTATACACCAGTTGATTGAGGGTTGAGAGGCAGGACCCAAGAGCCACAGCTCACCCCGTGAAAACACAGCCAGAGGAACACTTTGAGGAACACACCCAAGACAGTAGCAACATCCATACAGCAAATTGTCGAGACAAGTAATATATTGTTTTATTAATTACTATTATGGTCATTTTATTGTTTACTATTTGTTTTGGTGAGAATATTGTATATTTTCGTCGTGTATTGAGGAAAGTAAAGGCCGCGCAAGAGCTTCCTTTCATATGAAAATGTTATTTTATTAAGCTGAGTCATAAGTTGGTGGGAACGCATTTAATGTCCCTTGAATTGAGTTTCCCACCTGTGTTGATGGCGGAAAATGGTTGTCTGTAGCAGACTTGTGCACACTAACCTGGCGTGTGCACACACACACACACACACACGGCAGGTGAGCCAGAGGGCGCCACCAACACGCTCAGGTCAGTGTGGGGAAGACACAGGGCAAGCCACGTTGACACACTGTCGAGGCCGACCCCCTGCATGCATGCTTCCCTGCACCCAAGAAAGGGCTGCACCCAACACCCCCGGTCCAACCCAAGGGTAAAGGCGAGCCCGGGAGCTGAAACTCGGTCTCCCACACAATTCTACACAAACACAACATCTTCCAGAGGTGTCACAACATCTTCCAGAGGTGGTCACAACATCTTCCAGAGGTGGTCACAACATCTTCGAGAGGTGGTCACAACATCTTCCAGAGGTGGACACAACATCTTCCAGAGGTGGACACAACATCTTCAGAGGTGGACACAACATCTTCCAGAGGTGGTCACAACATCTTCCAGAGGTGGCACAACATCTTCCAGAGGTGGACACAATATCTTCCAGAGGTAGACACAACATCTTCCAGAGGTGACACAACATCTTCCAGAGGTAGACGCAACATCTTCCAGAGGTAGACACACATCTTCCAGAGGTAGACACAACATCTTCCAGAGGTAGACACATCTTCCAGAGGTGGACACACATCTTCCAGAGGTGGACACAACATCTTCCAGAGGTGGACACAACATCTTCCAGAGGTGGACACAAGGTGGAGAAATGCGTCTAACCCTTTTAAAACATAACATGCTGACCTCCCCCAGATTGCAACCCCACAACAGTTTCCCACCCGGGTACCTATTACTAGGTGAACAGGTGCATCAGGCAAAAGGAAAACATGCCCAAAGCATCTATGTCCTGTCCGGGTACAGAACCCAAGGGTGTGAGCGAAGACAGTCTATCTACTACAATACACACATCTCACGCAGCCGCGCCAATAGCTTGGTCCCCTCAGCACGGGAACGTAAGGGGCCTTGAAGTCAACAGGGTTCAAAACCTGTCTCGGCATGCACGTTGTGACGTCATAGTGACGTCGCACACCTGCATGTCAAGCTAGGCTACGCAACAACAGGTTAGGTTAGGTTAGGTTTGTTTTAAGAAGAGAAGCGATGACGTAGAGGGTACATATTCTTTCTCAGGTCTCAGGACCCTATTCTTGGATGAATCCCACCAACTAGGTGCGAGGAGGAACCAATATATAGCACATTCAATAATGTCTGCCTTCAATACAAAAAAAAACTTCAAGCAACCAAAGTCTGAACTACCTTCAA
>WNGS01064816.1:0-11683 GCA_020271785.1 Procambarus virginalis
GATCTCTTTCTACCTATAAGGTTCTTCAGATTCTTTGTTATCCATTTCGGGTCATTGGTATTCGATCTGTTAAATTTGTATGATACTACGTTCCTTTGATTTGCTTAGAATATTTTAAATAAGTTGTGTTTGGAATCGAAAGGGATCTAGGAGTTATGATTAGTAAGAATTTAAACCAAAAAGCACACACATATGTTCGTAATAAGGCAAATAGGACACTGGAATTTATTAATCGAAACGTTACGAATAACACCTGGTGTTGTTTATCAGCTTTATCTTGATCTGGTTAGGCACCATTTTAGATTACGCGCAGCTCAGTTTTGGTCGTTGTACTGTAGAATGGATAAAAATTCACTAGAACGCGTCCAGCGTATGATGACAAAGTTTATCCTCCAAATTGAAATGTAATATGAAGCAAGAGTGACAAAAGATAAGTTACATCTCTAGAAAGACGAAGAACTAAGGATGTCATGACGGGGTATAAATGTAGATGGATAATGAACATAACAAAGGAATATTAATAGGGTATTAAAATTATTAATACAAGAGAGAACACGAAATAATGGGTATAAATTGGATAAGGTTAGATTTAGGAAAGACCTGGGTAAATACTGGTTTGGTAGTTGTTGATTGTGCAACTAATTACCACGTAACATATTAGAAGAAGGATCCCTTGATTGTTTCAAGCAGTATTTAGACATATTATGAATGATATTGGGGCTATAAATAGGAACTGCCTCGTGTTGGCAGCGCCCAATAAGACCTATGCAGTTATCTTTATTCTAATGTTAAGATTTAGGAAACACCTGGGTAAAACTGATTCGGTAACAGGGTGTTTGATTTGTGGAGCCAATAACCGAGTAACGTTGTGGAGATGCCTTCTACAGTTACCTTGTTCTTATGTTCTTATGTTCTATATAGGTTGATTATAAATAGGAGTTGCCTCCTATGGGCCAATAGGCTTTCTACAGTTGACTTTATTCTTATGTTCTTAAGTTTTAATTATATTCTCTAGAAAGGCGGGTAATTATGGGGTGACATGATAGAGGTGTACAAGTGAATGATTGTATATAACAAAGGGGATTGGTTATAAATAGGAGCTGCCTCGTATGGGCCAATTGGCTTTGTGCTGTTGCTTTTATTATCTTATGTTCCTAAGCTATAATTATATTTCTCTAAAACGGCGGAGAATTAGAGGGTGACATGATAGAGGTGTACATGAATGAATGTATATAACAAAGGGATATTAAAAGGTGTAAAAAGTATCAAACACTAAACAAAACACGAAACAATAGTTATAAAGTGGATAAGTTCCGATTTAGTTAAAATCTTGGTAAATACTGGTTCGGTAACAGGGTTGTTGATTTGTTGAACCTTACCGCGTAACATAATAGAAGTAGGATACCTTGATAGTTTCCTGCAATAAGTTAGATATATATATGAATGATATTAGGTGAATATAATAGGAACTTCCTTGTTTTGGAACAATAGGCGTTCTGCTGTTACCGTCATATCGTATATACTTATGAATGGAACTTCAGAGTGAGGTGACAGTGGAGTCCATCTGGTGAGGTGGTAAGTCTCTGTATAAAACGTTCCCAGCTCGATGCCACCATCCAGTCTCCTGCCTGAGTCTCGTAAGGATGGAAGCTAAAGTGAAGCACAACAGCGGTTCAATTATTCAAGGTTGTGGCGCTGCAAACAAGTCGCGTGTTCACAAGGAACGGAAGATGAGGTTCAACTTCTCCACTTCCAAAATCGACGCTTTAACAGATGTCGACATTTGTCACGAGAAGAATCTGAATTGGAAAGATAACAAAGGTTGCATTCTGAAGTATGAGAAGCTTGAACGGATTGGAAGGAGTGCACTAGATCGTCTCATGAAGTTTAAAACACCGTCTACTTCATTGAATATGCTACCCGTTCAAAGCCTGTATGTTCCTTCTTCAGTGAACAATATGGTGTTTCAGCAAGGCCTGTATAACCCGCCTCTTATCTCAACTGTGGAAGAGGGCGACGCCGAGATGTGTTACGAGAGCTTGGAACGGAAAGGACGGAAAGCTGTTGATCGCCTCATGAACTTTACAAATGTAAAAAATTTGCAAAAGAGGCACACTTCCCTGCAGACCTCCGTGCTCCTGTATCCTTCAAATAATATGTTGCCGCAAAGCCAGCATGTTCAGTTAAATTCAGGCAATGATGACCTGCAGTTCCTGCAAGACCTCTATATACCACCTGCAATGTCTCCTTTGCACGAGGAGTTGGGACAGGAAAAACCTGCCAAGATTTCACCATCCCATCGTGCTTGTCCAAATTCACGAGATGACCTACAGTTCCTGCAAGACCTCTATGTATCGCCTCCAATGTCTCCTTTGCAAGAGGAGGACAGACAGGAAAAACCTGCCAAGATTTCACCATCCCATCGTGCTTGTCCAACAACACGAGATGACCTACAGTTCCTGCAAACATTTATGTACCGCCTCCAATGTCTCCTTTACACGAGGACAGACAGGAAAAACCTGCCAAGATTTCACCATCCCATCGTGCTTGTCCAACATCACGAGATGACCTACAGTTCCTGCAAGACATTTATGTACCGCCTCCAATGTCTCCTCTGCAAGAGAGGAGAGGCAGGAAAAACCTGCCAAGATTTCACCATCCCATTGTGCTTGTCCAACTTCACGAGATGAGCTACAGTTCCTGAAGACCTCTATGTACCGCCTCCAATGTCTCCTTTACACGAGGACAGACAGGAAAACCTGCCAAGATTTCACCATCCCATCGTGCTTCCCAACATCACGAGATGACCTACAGTTCCTGCAAGACATTTATGTACCGCCTCCAATGTCTCCTCTCAAGAGGAGGAGAGGCAGGAAAAACCTGCCAAGATTTCACCATCCTATCGTGCTTGTCCAAATTCACGAGATGACCTACAGTTCCTGCAAGACCTCTATGTACCGCCTCCAATGTCTCCTCTGCAAGAGGAGGAGGCAGGAAAAACCTGCCAAGATTTCGCCATCCCATCGTGCTTGTCTAACGTCACGTGATGAGCTACAGTTCCTGCAAGACATTTATGTACCGCCTCCAATGTCTCCTTTACACGAGGACAGACAGGAAAAACCTGCCAAGATTTCACCATCCCATCGTGCTTGTCCAACATCACGAGATGACCTACAGTTCCTGCAAGACATTTATGTACCGCCTCCAATGTCTCCTTACACGAGGACAGACAGGAAAAACCTGCCAAGATTTCACCATCCCATCGTGCTTGTCCAACATCACGAGATGACCTACAGTTCCTGCAAGACATTTATGTACCGCCTCCAATGTCTCCTCTGCACGAGGAGGAGAGGCAGGAAAAACCTGCCAAGATTTCACCATCCCATTGTGCTTGTCCAACTTCACGTGATGAGCTACAGTTCCTGAAAGACCTCTATGTACCGCCTCCAATGTCTCCTTTACACGAGGACAGACAGGAAAAATGCTGCCGAGGTTTCTGCATCACATCGGGGATGGCCACCTCAAGTGATGACCTACAGTTCCTGCAAGACATTTATGTACCGCCTCCAATGTCTCCTTTGCACGAGGAGGACAAACAGGAAAACCTGCCAAGATTTCACATCACATTCCTTCGTGCTTGTCCAACTTCACGTGATGGCCTAAAGTTTCTGCAAGACATTTATGTACCGCCTCCAATGTCTCCTTTACACGAGGACAGAAGGAAATCCTGCCAAGGTTTCTCCATCCATCGGGGTTGGCCACCTTTAAGTGATAACCTGCAGTTCCTGCAAGACATTTTACCGCCTCCAATGTCTCCTTTACACGAGGACAGACAGGAAAAACCTGCCAAGATTTCACCATTCCTTCGTGCTTGTCCAACTTCACGTGATGAGCTACAGTTCCTGAAAGACCTCTATGTACCGCCTCCAATGTCTCCTTTACACGAGGACAGACAGGAAAAATGCTGCCGATTTTCACATCACTCGGGCTTGTCCACCTTCAAGTGATGACCTACAGTTTCTGCAAGACATTTATGTACCGCCTCCAATGTCTCCTTTGTACGATAGGACAACCAGGAAAATCCTGCCAAGATTTACCATCCCATCGTGCTTGTCCAACTTCACGAGATGACCTACAGTTCCTGAAAGACCTCTATGTACCACCTCCAATGTCTCCTTTGCACGAGGAGGACAGACAGGAAAACCTGCCAAGATTTCACCATTTCATCGTGCTTGTCCAACTTCACGTGATGACCTCCATTTCCTGCAAGACATTTATGTACCGCTTCCAATGTCTCCTTTGCACGATAGCGACAGACAGGAAAATCCTGCCAAGGTTTCACCATCCCATCGTGCTTGTCCAACTTCACGAGATGACCTACAGTTCCTGCAAGACATTTATGTACCGCATCCAATGTCTCCTTTGCACGAGGAGGAAAGACAGAAAAAACCTGCCAAGATTTCACCATCCCATCATGCTTGTCCAAATTCACGAGATGACCTTCAGTTCCTGCAAGACTCTATTTACGCCTCCAATGTCTCCTTTGCAAGAGGAGGACAAACAGGACAAACCTGCCAAGAGTTTCACCATCCCATCGTGCTTGTCCAACTTCACGAGATGACCTACAGTTCCTGCAAAACATTATGTACCGCCTCAATGTCTCCTCTGCAAGAGGAGGAGAGGCAGAAAAACCTGCCAAGATTTCACAATCCCATTGTGCTTGTCCAACTTCACGTGATGAGCTACAGTTCCTGAAGACCTCTATGTACCGCCTCCACCATGTCTCCTTTGCACGATAGCGACAGCCAGGAAAATCCTGCCAAGGTTTCACCATCCCGTCGTGCATGTCCAACTTCAAGAGATGACCTACAGTTCCTGCAAGACATTTATGTACCGCCTCCAATGTCTCCTCTGCAAGAGGAGGAGAGGCAGGAAAAACCTGCCAAGATTTCACCATCCCATTGTGCTTGTCCATCTTCACGTGATGAGCTACACTTCCTGCAAGACATTTATGTACCGCCTCCAATGTCTCCTTTGCAAGAGGAGGAGAGACAGGAAAACTGCAAATATTTCACAACCTCCCATCGTGCTTGTCCAACTTCACGTGATGAGCTACAGTTCCTGAAAGACCTCTATGTACCGCCTCCAATGTCACCTTTACTCGCGGACAGACAGGAAAAACCTGCCAAGATTTCACCAACCCATCGTGTTTGTCCAACTTTTCGAGATGACCTACAGTTCCTGCAAGACATTTATGTACGGCCTCCAATGTCTCCTTTGTACGATGGGACAGACAGGAAAATCCTGCCAAGATTTCTGCATCTCATTGGGGTTTGCCCCCTTCAAGTGATGACCTACAGTTCCTGCAAGCCCTCTATGTACCCCCTCCAATGTCTCCTTTGCACGATGAATACGAACAGGCAATCCTGCCAAGTGTTTAACTGGTCAGAGTGTAAGATCTCCTACAAAGTTTGATTACATACAGTTTCTGGAAGATCTCTGTGCATCGCCACCTATCTTTACATTGCACGAGGATGACAGACAAGAAATTCCTACCAAGTGTTCTACTGGCCAAAGTGTAAAGTCTCCTGTTCGAATTGATAACATGCAGTTCACTGAAGATAACTGTTCACCCCTACCCATCTTTCCTGTACACGAGGACGATAGACAGGTAATTCCTGCCCAGTGTTCAACAAGCAATAGTGTTAGATCTCCTACAGGGATTGATGTCCTGCAGTTCTTGGAAGATCTCTGTGCAACGCCACCCTTCTGTCCCGTACAAGAGGAAGACAGCCAGTTAATTCCTGAGAAGTGTTTACCTGAGATATTTTCACTTGGCCCATGTATGCCATCTTCAGGGAATGATGACCTGGTGGTAAAGCCTCCCTTCTCCACTTTATACTATGGCATTGAGCGCCGGACTCCTGTACCGGATAAGTCTCCCCAGCAACCTTCAGCCAACTGACATGTGGAATATTTTGTCACCAAGAAGGATCCATATAATGAAAAATCACGGAAATACACTTTCATCAGGAAGGAACTAGTCAGTCATCGGCATGACCACTTCTCAATCAATGAGCGCGAACAACCTCAACTCCTCAGTTAGCAAACTTTCTTGAGGTAGATTGATCATGAGAAATGTTCATTTGGAGAACGTGTTTCGTCCCGTTTAGTGACTGGTGATTTGCTGGTCCTGTTCGGCCTGCATGCCAGTGTAGAACTAGCATATTCGGATGACGTTCCTGACCAAGCATGTTAGTTTTATTTTAGTGTCATATATTGTACATAATCTGTTATTGTAAAAATTCGTTGTATAATTTTGGAAAACCCAATTATTTTTAATAAATTTTTTAATAAATTTGACATTTTGTTTTGTTCTACCTATGATCTCTGTTATTCATATAAATGCTACACAATAAAATAGAAAGATGGGTTCACAAAGTTTCATATATTTTAACTTTCTGGGATGGATAAGTTGGGACCCTTTGTCAACACAGAATTATTAGCCCATTGGGCATGGAAACTATAAGGATGGCAATGGCAGAGATGCAAAACCATCCCTCTCATTATAAAACTCAGTCAGAGAAGTTTAATAACTATATTCCATTTGTAGAATACAAGATACTTATATATAAATAAATAAATAATAATATATATATATATATCATCGGCATGAATGATATAATTAATTATATAATTATATCATCAATTTATTATATATATTACATATCCCAAAATAAAAAAAATAAAGAATCATAATACAAACATTGGATTTTGAACTGGGGAAAAGATTTCTACTGCTTCGGCTTACAATACAACCCACCAAGTGAAAAGGAACGATACCATGAGATCCATCCAGCAGATACCACGAGATCATGAAGACGAATTGTATTTGCATTATCGATTTATGTAACTTTCCCACAATAGACGTTAGGCTAATTGCCGATAGTTTGATGCAAGTGATCTATCTCCTTTCTTAAAAATTAGTACCACATTAGCAACCTTTCATTACTCTGGTACCCTGTTTGACTCTATTGATTTAATAAATATGGTAGACAGTGGCTCGCAAATCTCCTCTTGCATTTTTAAGTATCCTGACAAACACTTCATCCGGTCCTGGGGATTTGTTTTGTTTGAGTTTTACTATTTTTTTAATTACATCCTCCTGGTAACCGCTAAACTAGTCAACCTGTCCTCGTCCCCCACCCGCATAGATTTGTTCGGCTGAAGGCATATTGTTAAGTTTCGTAATTACAATTGTTACTTAACCTATTATAGGTATAGGTTAAGTAATAATTGTAATTAGTATGTTAAGATAAGCGTCTTATACCTTCGTAATTACAATTGTTCTTAACCTATTATAGGTATAGGTTAAGTAATAATTGTAATTACGAAGCAATAAGATGCTTATCTTAACATACTAACAAGTTAGGTAAGGTCGGTTTTTCTATGAAGCTTTTCAATGTAAACTATTATGTTTAGTATATCACCTATGCACTTATTTAATAAGTCAATATTGACTATACGAATTTGCGAGGACGGGTTGGTGTGAAATAGTTTATATCCATTTATTTGATATCAGCAAATAGTTCTCTATTCTCTACAATCATCCACGTTTCGGTTAGTGCAATAATATCTATTTTTCTGTGATACAAGTGCATTTAAATCGTTTTTTGTTTCTTAGACTCCTGCTGTTCGTGTAATATACTCAAAGTGTATTATTATTTTGTTGCCCAACTCCTTAAAATGTTTAATAAAAGTACTACTCACCCTTCGTCATAATCCAATATCTGACCTATCTCTGTTTTTAATGGAACTATTCTTTCTTTAATCTTTGTTAGATATAACAGGAAAAACTTTAAGATTTGACTTTGCCCTCCCTGCTATGCGAACTTCATAGATTCTGATTGCCCTCCTTATCTCTTTTTTTTTTACATTTTAACCAGATGAATGAATTCTTGTTAAGTGACGTCCACATTCTTATTCAACTTATATCAAGATCTCTTTCTACCTATAAGGTTCTTCAGATTCTTTGTTATCCATTTCGGGTCATTGGTATTCGATCTGTTAAATTTGTATGATACTACGTTCCTTTGATTTGCTTAGAATATTTTAAATAAGTTGTGTTTGGAATCGAAAGGGATCTAGGAGTTATGATTAGTAAGAATTTAAACCAAAAAGCAACACATAAATGTTCGTAATAAGGCAAATAGGACACTGGAATTTATTAATCGAAACGTTACTAATAAGACACCTGGTGTTGTTTATCAGCTTTATCTTGATCTGGTTAGGCACCATTTAGATTATGCAGTTCAGTTTTGGTCGTTGTACTGTAGAATGGATAAAAATTCACTAGAACGCGTCCAGCGTATGATGACAAAGTTAATCCTCCAAATTAGAAATGTAATATGAAGCAAGATTGACAAAAGATAATTACATTCTCTAGAAAGACGAAGAACTAAGGATGTCATGATAACGGTGTATAAATGGATGAATGAACATAACAAAGGGAATATTAATAGGGTATTAAAATATTAATACAAGAGAGAACACGAAATAATGGGTATAAATTGGATAAGGTTAGATTTAGGAAAGACCTGGGTAAATACTGGTTTGGTAGTTGTTGAGTTGTGCAACTAATTACCACGTAACATATTAGAAGAAGGATCCCTTGATTGTTTCAAGCAGTATTTAGACATATATATGAATGATATTGGGTGCTTATAAATAGGAACTGCCTCGTGTTGGCAGCGCCCAATAAGACCTATGCAGTTATCTTTATTCTTATGTTAAGATTTAGGAAACACCTGGGTAAACCTGATTCGGTAACAGGGTGTTTGATTTGTTGAGCCAATAACCGAGTAACGTTGTGGAGATGCCTTCTACAGTTACCTTGTTCTTATGTTCTATATAGGTTGATTATAAATAGGAGTTGCCTCGTATGGGCCAATAGGCTTTCTGCAGTTGCCATTATTCTTATGTTCTTAAGTTTTAATTATATTCTCTAGAAAGGCGGGTAATTATGGGTGACATGATAGAGGTGTACAAGTGAATGATTGTATATAACAAAGGGGATTGGTTATAAATAGGAGCTGCCTCGTATGGGCCAATGGCTTTGTGCTGTTGCTTTTATTCTTATGTTCCTAAGCTATAATTATATTCTCTAAAACGGCGGAGAATTAGAGGGTGACATGATAGAGGTGTACAAGTGAATGAATGTATATAACAAAGGGGATATTAAAAGGGTAATAAAAGTATCAACACTAAACAAAACACGAAACAATAGTTATAAAGTGGATAAGTTCCGATTTAGTTAAAATCTTGGTAAATACTGGTTCGGTAACAGGGTTGTTGATTTGTTGAACCAATTACCGCGTAACATAATAGAAGTAGGATCCCTTGATAGTTTCCTGCATAAGTTAGATATATATATGAATGATATTGGTGAATATAAATAGGAACTTCCTTGTTTGGAACAATAGGCGTTCTGCTGTTACCGTCATTCGTATATACTTATGAATGGAACTTCAGAGTGAGGTGACAGTGGATTCCATCTGGTGAGGTGGTAAGTCTGTATAAAAGATCCCAGCTCGATGCCCACCATCCAGTCTCCTGCCTGAGTCTCGTAAGGATGGAAGCTAAAGTGAAGCACAACAGCGGTTCAATTATTCGAGGTTGTGGCGCTGCAAACAAGTCGCGTGTTCACAAGGAACGGAAGATGAGGTTCAACTTCTCCCACTCCAAACTCGACGCTTTAAGAGATGTCGACATTTGTCACGAGAAGAATCTGAATTGGAAAGATAACAAAGGTTGCATTCTGAAGTATGAGAAGCTTGAACGGATTGGAAGGAGTGCACTAGATCGTCTCATGAAGTTTAAAACACCGTCTACTTCATTGAATATGCTACCCGTTCAAAGCCTGTATGTTCCTTCTTCAGTGAACAATATGGTGTTTCAGCAAGGCCTGTATAACCCGCCTCTTATCTCAACTGTGGAAGAGGGCGACGCCGAGATGTGTTACGAGAGCTTGGAACGGAAAGGACGGAAAGCTGTTGATCGCCTCATGAACTTTACAAATGTAAAAATTTGCAAAAGAGGCACACTTCCCTGCAGGCCTCCGTGCTCTTGTATCCTTCAAATATATGTTGCCGCAAAGCCAGCATGTTCAGTTAAATTCAGGCAATGATGACCTGCAGTTCCTGCAAGACCTCTATATACCACCTCAATGTCTCCCTTGCACGAGGAGTTCAGACAGGAAAAACCTGCCAAGATTTCACCATCCCATCGTGCTTGTCCAATTCACGAGATGACCTACAGTTCCTGCAAGACTTCTATGTACCGCCTCCAATGTCTCCTTTGCAAGAGGGAGAGGCAGGAAAACCTGCCAAGATTTCACCATCCCATCGTGCTTGTCCAACTTCACGTGATGACCTACAGTTCCTGAAAGACATTTATGTACCGCCTCCAATGTCTCCTTTACACGAGGACAGAAGGAAAATCCTGCCAAGGTTTCTCCATCCATCGTGGTTGGCCACCTTCAAGTGATGACCTACAGTTCCTGCAAGACATTTATGTACCGCCTCCAATGTCTCCTTTGCACGAGGAGGACAGACAGGAAAAACCTGCCAAGATTTCACCATCCCATCGTGCTTGTCCAACTTCACGTGATGACCTACAGTTCCTGCAAGACCTCCATGTACCGCCTCCAATGTCTCCTTTGCACGAGGAGGACAGACAGGAAAAATCTGCCAAGATTTCACCATCCCATCGTGCTTGTCCACTTCACGTGATGACCTACAGTTCCTGCAAGACATTTATGTACCGCTTCCAATGTCTCCTTTGCACGATAGGACAGCCAGGAAAATCCTGCCAAGTTTCACCATCCCATCGTGCTTGTCCAACTTCACGAGATGACCTACAGTTCCTGCAAGACATTTATGTACCGCCTCCAATGTCTCCTTTACACGAGACAGACAGGAAAAACCTGCCAAGATTTCACCATCCCATCGTGCTTGTCCAACATCACGAGATGACCTACAGTTCCTGCAAGACATTTATGTACCGCCTCCAATGTCTCCTCTGCAAGAGGAGGAGAGGCAGGAAAAACCTGCCAAGATTTCACCATCCCATTGTGCTTTTCCAACTTCACGTGATGAGCTACAGTTCCTGAAAGACCTCTATGTACCGCCTCCAATGTCTCCTTTGCACGAGGACAGACAGGAAAAACTGCCAGATTTCACCATCCCATCGTGCTTGTCCAACTTCACGTGATGACCTACAGTTCCTGCAAGACCTCTATGTACCGCCTCCAATGTCTCCTTTGCACGAAGGACAGACAGGAAAACCTGCCAAGGTTTCACCATCCATCGTGCTTGTCAACTTCACGGATGACCTACAGTTTCTGCAAGACATTTATGTACCGCCTCCAATGTCTCCTTGGCACGATAGCGACAGACAGGAAAAACCTGCCAAGGTTTCACCATTCCATCGTGCTTGTCCAACTTCACGTGATGAGCTACAGTTCCTGAAAGACCTCCGTAACCTCCAATGTCTCCTTTGCACGAGGAGGACAGACAGGAAAACCTGCCAAGGTTTCACCATTCCATCGTGCTTGTCCAACTTCACGTGATGACCTCCAGTTCCTGCAAGACATTTATGTACCGCCTCCAATGTCTCCTTTGCA
>WNGS01064841.1:0-16489 GCA_020271785.1 Procambarus virginalis
AGCAGTTGGCAGCAGTAGGCAGCAGTTGGCACAGCAGTAGGCAGCAGTTGGCACAGTAGTTGGCAGCAGTAGGCAGCAGTTGGCACAGCAGTTGGTTCACAGCGTGAAGAATTTTGTAGCACGAAGCGTCGTTTCGTAACCAAAACATCAGGTTTTGTACACTGCATCAAAGCGTCGTTTCGTACACAGCGTCGGCACACATGTATCGCAGATTCCTCAGTAAACAGCTTGTCAGCACATAGCTTGGGATGCACACAGCATTGGCCAGCACACAGCAACGGCCAGCACACAGCAACGGTCAGCACAAAGCATGGGGTATGGTGCTCACAGACAGCAGATTTCTCTCCTCCTCCGGGCGTGAGCCAGCATGCTTCTTCCTTGTGTTTGTTGAACAAAATACCTGCGTTCCCAGTTCATCGTCGTCGCCAATGTGGTATCTGTATATAGCTGAGATAGTCTTGGTAGTAAGGTTGATGTAAAGTCATTCCTAGTTACTGACTTTAATACTTATAAACGATTACATGACTAGAGCTCCCAAGCTTGGCAGGCGTCCTGTGCTTTGTTTACCTCCTCTCTCCGTGGCGTCCAGCCGCCGCACATAGAAAACGGATGGTACCATTTTCTGTGAACATGACAGAAACTGTACACCTGTTGATTGACGGTTGAGAGGCGGGACCAAAGAGCCAGAGCTCAACCCCCGCAAGCACAACTAGGTGAGTACAAGCACGACACAGCTGATCTGACGATACAAACATGTCAAGCGAGCATCCAAACCAAACAGTCAAGAGAGCATCCATCCGGTACGATAATATATAACACTTTTACTACAAATACTTACTTACTGATTAATAAATAAATAATAATAAATAAATTTTATTCAGGAAAAGTATATACAGTTGATTTACAAACATAATGTTGGATTTATAGACAGAGCTAGTACATACAATACCTAAAGCCACTAATACTCATAGCATTTCGGGCAAGGTGTGAAACAGACTAAAACTTAATAGAAATCGGGATTAGGTATAAATTGTGTTGAAAGAAGGAATAAAAAATATAAAAAAGGGAGGTAACAAAGCAGAAATCAGCAATTGTACACGTTGGTGAACAAATAGCATTGTTTAAAAAATAGCAAGACATGGGTTGACATTTAGGGGGTAAGGTAGGTTACATGGATTTAATTAGGTAGTACTTGGTTTTACTCTTAAACTGGTTGAGAGAGGTACAGCCTTTGACATGATTCGGGAGGTCATTCCACATTCTGGGTCCCTTGATTTGTAGAGCACTTCTAGTTTGGTTACACACAGCCAAATTGTGTAACAGGAAGAGGTCTTGAACACAAATTTGTTCCATGGTAAATGTAGAGGAATCAGCTGAGTATTCCTCAGATAAAATAAGCTGCCTCAGCTTATAAGGTAAATAAAATAAGCATTTCTCAAATAAGTAGCTGCCTCACCTCACTGCCTTACTGCTACATAGCCTTCCCAGCATGGTGCATTCTTTTGATACTTGTTCCACACCCAAGTTGTGTAACAGGAAGAGGTCTTGGACCCCTACTTCCCTCTTTCTTTTTTAATAGTCCATATAGTCATAATTATAGCTTTAAGTATTCAATGAATAAAGTTTTTGACATTTTTACCCTTTTCCTTACCTAACATCATTTGTGCAGCATATTTTTATTTTATGTCTCACCCAAATTTAATTTCAAAATAAAACCAAACTAAATAAATTTGAAATGGGTCTGTATAGCAAAGGTACACCCTTACTACTAATAAAAATAAATAAATAAATAAATAAATAAATAAATAAATAAATAAATGTTTATTTTGGTAAGGTACATACATACAAGGCGTGATACAAATATTGATGAATTTATAGATAGAGCTAGTACATACAATGCCTAAAGCCACTATTATGCAAAGCGTTTCGGGCAAGAAAAACATTAATGACTAAAGCTTAATACTAATTGAGTATAAAGAATAAAATGTGTTGAGAACAAATAAAAATAGAGATAAAAAAGGGGGGAACATGGCTGAAAAAGCAGCACAAATAAAATTCGGTCGACAAACAGCGTTGTTTAAAACAACAGACATGGGTTGACAGTAGAGGGGTAAGGTAGGTTACAGGGAATTTATTAGGCAGTGCTTCGTTTTTATCTTAAACTGGTTGAGAGAGGTACAGTCTTTAACATGGTTGGGAAGGTCATTCCACATTCTTGGTCCCTTGATTTGTAGAGCATTTCTAGTTTGATTAAGTCGTACTCTTGGAATATCAAAACTGAATTTATTTCTGGTGTGGTGCTCATGTGTTCTGTTACAACCTTCAATGAAGCTTTTGAGGTCAGGATTGTCATTACAGTTCAGCGTTTTATATATGTATAATATACATGAGAAAATGTGCAGTGACTTAATATCTAACATATTCAGAGATTTGAGTAGGGGTACCGAGTGATGTCTGGGGCCAGAGTTGGATATTGTCCTAATAGCAGCTTTGTGTTGAGTAATTAGAGGACGCAAATGATTTTGGGCAGTAGAATCCCAAGCACATATACCATAGTTGAGATATGGATAGATGAGGGAGTAATAGAGAGTCACCAGGGCAGGGCGGGGTACATAATATCTGATCTTAGAAAGAATGCCAACAGTTTTTGAAACTTTTTTTGATATATTTAGAATGTGTCCCTGGAAATTCAGCTTGTGGTCAATGAGATCGCCAAGGAATTTGCCATCTAGTTTGTTACAAATTTGGGTATTGTTTATTTTGAGATTTTTTTTATTAGAGGATTTATTGCCAAACAGAATATAGACAGTTTTGTCAATAATTAGGTACTAATTAATTTTAATACTAATAATAATTTAGAACTAATAATAGTACTTATTAGAGAGAGAGTACTTGTAAGCAATCTACCTCATATTTTTATTTGTTCATTTTGTTTTTGTATTGTATAGTCTTGTTTATATATTTTTCCCCCTTCTATATCAAAATTCTATTTTGTAATTGACATTCTTGCCTTGTCTTCCTACTACCAGCCTTTTTATGCAGACAAGTATAGACCCAGAACTAAACCTCTTTTCCACTATTTATGACAATCATCACTTTAATGATGAAAATTGCAGATATTTTACAGCACATGATGTAAACAATGTATTAACACAAAATCACACTATCTCTGTAATCAACTTGAACGTTAGATCCCTAGGTAAACACTTCGATGATGTTAGTGCCTTGATTGAAACTATTGACAACAAATTCTCTTTTATTATACTTACTGAAACATGGTTGAAAGAGGATACTACTCAACTCTTTAAAATGCCTAACTACTCGGCAATTCACAACTGTCGTCAAACTCAGAGAGGTGGTGGTACTGCTCTTTACTACCACCAAGAACTAACATGCTTAAAAGTAATTAGAACTAGAGACTGCTGTGGGGAGTATATCATCGCCAGTTTTAGAGTCAAGGGTGCAGAGTCTATCCTATCTGTGGGTGCAGTCTATAGAATTCCTAACACTGATGGAGTCCCCTACCTTATCCCCGGCTAAATCTTTACCCATATTAATAAATAAATAAATAATAAATAAATATGTTTATTCAGGAAAGGTACATACATAGAGAGATTTTACATAAGTGGATCGATTTATAGATAGAGCTAGTACATACAATGCCTAAAGCCACTATTACACAATGCGTTTCGGGCAAGAAAACATTAATATCTAAAACTTAATGCTAATTGAACAAAAGAATAAAATGTTTTGAGAACAGATACAAATAAAGGTACAAAAAAAGGGAGGAACATGACTGAAAAGCAGCACATATACAATATGTAGACAAACAGCGTTGAATAAAAAAAAAAAAAAAAAAAAATAAGACATGGGTTGACAATAGAGGGGTAAGGTAGGTTACAGGGAGTTTATCAGGTAGTGTTTAGTTTTAATCTTAAACTGGTTGAGAGAGGTACAGTCTTTAACATGGTTGGGAAGGTCATTCCACATTCTGGGTCCCTTGATTTGTAGAGCATTTCTAGTTTGGTTAAGTCGAATTACATCATAATGTAATGTTATATATCATAATGTAATATATACTATATCATATAATAATATAGTACAATAATAATAATAATAATACATATAATAATACATATAATAATATAATACATATAGTAATATATACTCTATCATATAATATATATATCATAATGTAATATAATGTAATATATATTTACATCATAATGTAATATATACATATTACATCAACATTAGGGAAAGGTAGGTACGAAGTGACTCCGACTGTACAAATACCCTTATGGAAATCAGATTCCAGGGTAACCTTACGGAGGGGTACTGCTCGAGTATCACTAGTGACACCCTCGACCAGTACCACCTCTCCAGTGTCGAGAGTATTGGCACCTTGCAAAGCACTCTCTAAAATTAAAGTCTGAATGGCACCGGTGTCTCGGAAGATCACCACGTCCCTCCAGGAAGAACCCTCAGACAAAAGTAGTCTCCCTTTCGATAAGAATGGGGTAAGCAGGTCCAACCACTGTGGGTTGGAGGTCTTACTCCCTAACCCTTCAGAAGGCCTCAAGCCCTGTGTCACAACGAGAGCATTGGGTCTTTTTCCCGGGTACAGTTGCCAACAACGGCTAATATTGTGGTTTGAACGTTTACAGTGACCACAGAAACGTCAGGGAGAAGAGACATTACTAACCGAATTACCCTTCGGTTCACTCTTTAGTGTCGTGGGGCTAGACAATTTAACATAAATAAATAAATAAATAAATGTTTATTCAGGTAAGGTATATACATACAAGTGAGGTTACATTAATGGATCGAATTATAGGTAGAGCTAGTACATACAATGCCTAAAGCCACTATTACGCAATGCGTTTCGGGCAGGAAGAACATTAATATCTAGAACTTAATACTAATAGAGCATAAAGAATAAAATGTGTTGAGAACAAATACAAATAAAGATAAAAAAAAAGGGGGAACATGACTGAAAAAGCAGCACAAATACAAAAGGTTGACAAACAGCGTTGATTAAAAAATAACAGACATGGGTTGAACTAGAGGGGTAAGGTAGGTTACAGGGAATTTATAAGGTAGTGTTTAGTTTTTTTCTTAAACTGGTTGAGAGAGGTACAGTCTTTAACATGGATGGGGAGGTCATTCCACATTCTGGGTCCCTTGATTTGTAGAGCATTTCTAGTTTGATTAAGCCGTACTCTTGGAATATCAAAACTGTATTTATTTCTGGTGTGGTGCTCATGGGTTCTGTTACAACCTTCAATGAAGCTTTTGAGTTCAGGATTGGCATTACAGTTCAGCGTTTTATATATGTATGATACACATGAGAGAATGTGCAGTGACTTAATATCTAACATATTCAGAGATTTGAGTAGGGGTACCGAGTGATGTCTGGGGCCAGAGTTGGATATTGTCCTAATAGCAGCTTTGTGTTGAGTAATTAGAGGACGTAAATGATTTTGGGTAGTAGAACCCCAAGCACAAATACCATAGTTGAGATATGGATAGATGAGGGAGTAATAGAGAGTCACCAGGGCAGGTCGGGGTACATAATATCTGATCTTAGAGAGAATGCCAACAGTTTTTGAAACTTTTTTTGATATGTTTAGAATGTGTCCCTGGAAGTTCAGCTTGTGGTCAATGAGAACGCCAAGGAACTTACCATCTAATTTGTTACAAATTTGGGTATTGTTAATTTTGAGATTTATTTGATTAGAGGATTTATTGCCAAACAGAATATAGAAAGTTTTGTCAATGTTAAGGGTGAGTTTGTTGGCAGTTAGCCAAAGATGGACTTTATTTAGCTCAGTATTTACTGTGGCATTTAGAGCAAGGGGGTCAGGACTGGAGTAAATGAAGGTTGTGTCGTCAGCAAAAAGAATTGGTTTGAGGTGTTGGGAGGCATTTGGAAGGTCATTAATGTAGATGAGAAAGAGGAGAGGGCCAAGTATGCTGCCCTGAGGAACACCGATGTTGATGGGTAGGGTGGGAGAAATTGAATTATTCACAGAAACATACTGGAGCCTGTCAGTAAGGTAAGATTTGAGATATTGCAGGGAGTGTCCTCTGACTCCATAATGATGTAATTTAAGAAGAAGGTTTTGGTGGTTGACAGTGTCAAAAGCCTTACGCAGGTCCACAAATAACCCAACAGGGAACTCATTTTATCAAGAGCTGCATGAATCAAGTTAATCATACTAATAAGTGCATCGTTAGTGCTTTTTTTGGGTCTGAAGCCATATTGACAAGAGCTAAGTATATTGTGTTTGGCTAGATAAGAGTAAAGCTGCTTGTAGATTAGTTTTTCAAATATTTTTGACAAGTTAGGCAGGATTGATATAGGTCTGTAGTTGTTAACATCTGTGAGATCACCACATTTGTGGACAGGGGTTACTCTCGCTTTCTTTAGAATATCTGGAAAGGTTTGGAGTTCAAGTGACTTGTTGAAGAGCAATGCAATAGCAGGGGCTAAAGATCTGGAGGCTTTTTTGTAAATTAAAGTTGGTATCTCATCAAGGGCACTAGACTTGGTTTTAAGGGAAAGGATTATCTCATTGACATCAGTGGAATTAGCAGGCTTTAGGTACAGAGACTGTGGATAGTTACCTGTAAGATAGTCCTTAACATCAGTACTGGAAGTTGGAATATCATTTGCAAGGGATGACCCAATGGAAGAGAAGAACCTATTAAACTCAATAGCAGAATCAAAACAGGGTTAGTTATGTCTGAAACAGAAGGTGCAGTAGGTAAAGGGTTAGAATGAGCTGGTCTGGACTGGCTGTGGGTATAAATTTTGCTACTCTGTGGGGTAAAATTATTTTTATTGGGCCTTTTGCCTGCCAACTGGTAGTTTTCTGCCATCTTGGCCAAATCCCCTATTTTAGAATTTAACTCTACCCTTCATCTTATATACTGTGCTACATTATCTGGCATACTATCTATAAACTGTTCCCTTAAAATTAAATCTTTCAATGCCTCGTATGTTTCGGCTTTAGCCGGGCGAATCCATTTATCAAACAATCTAATTTGATCATTAGCAAATTCAGTGAACGGTTGGTTGTGAGTAGGCCTAAGGTTGCGATAAGCTTGGCGGTGAGCTTCAGGAGTAATTTCATACGCCCTCAAAATTCGTTCCCTGACTTTATCATATTCAAAACACTCGTCATCAGGCATATTAATAAAAATATCTTGGGCTTTACCCCTAAGTCTTCCCTGTAGGATTTTCACCCACTCTTCCTTTGGCCAGGTCATGGACAGGGCCAATCTCTGAAAATGGTTGAAAAACCTTTCAGGATCCGACTCTGAAAATTCAGGCAAGTTATGCTTTTCTCTTAATGCCTGGGGTTTGAATCCCCGGCAGGTGGAGGTCCAGTGGCATTCGCTCTAATTCTAGCCTCCTCAGTTTTGAGTCTTTACTCCTCTAATTTTATTTTTGCTAACTCTAGAGCTAACTCTCTGTCTGTATGAGCTGCACTTTCTGCTTGGCTAGGCTGGCATAAAGGAGTATCACTTGCCAATAGTCCTTCCTCGATACAATGTTTCATTCACCAAAGTCCACTTTTTATTTGCGGCATTTAATTCTAGGCCAAATTCCTGGCCTAACAATACTAAATTAGACTTGGTAAGTTTCTTTATCTCTACCAATGAAGGCTCCATTGCCAGTCTCTGCATTTCAGATGACATCACTAAACATTTTAGCTCCTAGCCACAGAAAAAATTAAAAAATAAAATTGGAAAAAAAACAAAAATTTGCACGGTCCCTAACACAAGGCCACACTAACCTTAATCGTGAAGGGATCGAGCTGGGTGTCCAGTCAGTGCAAAGAATGTCCTACGCCAGATGAGCTGGACCCTAGGGTAGCACACAACCGTTCTGCGGAAACAAGAATTTTTTAGTTTTGGCACTCAAAAATCTAATTTTTTACAATACTAAAGTTCATCCAGGACTGGCCAACCACTTGTTATAAAAATGGTGGTGGGCTTGCTATGGGGGAACTGGTACTATTAAGGGGTAAGGGTAGTTAGAATACAGAGGTATCAAGTATGGGAGAACTAAAAGGCCCGGCCCCCAAAGTAAATTGTCCACAGTAATAATAACTTGTTACTAGACCCTGTTAGGCTAGAGGTAGATCATTGCACTCCCACACAGGAAGAAGGGATACTCTGTTCTAGCTTACTTATTTATTAACCCCTTAACAATCCCCCATATACATTCACACCAATAACAATAATTATAATAACTTTACCACACGATCTTACGTTAAAAGCCTTGGTCCACATAAGCAGTTTACACTGAATACAAGCTAGGGTAAAGCTCTACGGTTGAATCACTTGAAGTTAGAGTCAGCTTAGGGTAGGGGGACCACGTGGTTCCAATGGGACCCCCTTTAGAGTAACTAGTAAGGTAAACACTTAAAAACACCTACTACCCCCAAGTATACTACTCTACACATAGAACATGGGTATGCCAGATAATAAACAATAATGAGGATAGTATATACTTATCTAGAGTAGGACACAGAATTAAAGAAACGAAGAGGAAGGGTAGGAGGTTCCGGTCCACACGACGCCAGCTGAGAGAAGACCGCCTCAGTGCAGATCAGCCTCCCGCATTCGTGTGGTGCCGGGAAGAGCCTCATTGATCGTACAGCTATACACATTAAAACATCTTCCCCTATGCCTCGTATTGTTACTTTACTCGTTCTAAGGACAGTTAATCTTATAACAATGTTACTTAATCCACAACAAATTCAAGAGTCTGAATGCTCTTTGAGAAACAAGAATAGTCTTCCGTCTGGCAGGGAAGATACAAACGAATGCAGCTCGCGATGCGTCCAATACTATGAGGTAGTTTATTAAGCTCAAATTTGACCTCTGGTTTCCATCTAAAGAACCCTGCAGAGTCGTAACAGTAACAGAGTCCATTTCATGTGGTCTCCCTCTCATGTTGGCCTCCGAATGCATGATAGAGCTGATAAGTTAGCCAAAGAATCTGCCTTTAAGGGAGCCGTTGAGTGTAACCTTGGATTGTCAATGAGCAATCTGAGAGCAGCAGTACACCGAGAACTTCAACAAGATCTTGTAGATCTGAGGCAAAGTGAAATTGACACCAGTAATTCCATCAATCATCATACTATCATGCAAGAGGAGCCACACATCTATGGATCATCCAATAAAATCAGCAGACTTCTAGATGTTACTACTGCTCGGCTTAGACTCGGTTACAAGTATCTCTGGGAATTCTCATTATCTGCCGATGTAGACCTGACCAAATGTAAACTGTGTCAACAAAATTATTCGCACACCCTCCGTCACTATGTGATGGAGTGCGAAAAGATCTCCGTGGTGTAGTGGTAAGACACTCGCCTGGCGTTCCGCGAGCGCTATGTCATGGGTTCGTATCCTGGCGGGGAGGATTTACTGGGCGCAATTCCTTAACTGTAGCCTCTGTTTAACGCAACAGTAAAATGTGTACTTGGATGAAAACACGATTCTTCGCGGCGGGGATCGTATTCCAGGGACCTGCCCGAAACGCTACGCGTACTAGTGGCTGTACAAGAATGTAACAACTCTTGTATATATCTCAAAAAAAAAAAAAAAAAAAGATACGTGAATTTAGAGACAATTCTATAACCAATGTTCTAGCGATGTGTAAATATTTCATTCAAAATGATCTGCTACCAGAAATTTTAGCCAAATCCCCAGTTTGCTAACTGTAGGTAGTAACTGAGTGATTGTAACCTATCCACCGCTGCCCACTGGATGGGGGGCAGTGTGCAGGACAAACATATAAATTGTGACACTAGCTCTCCACGTATGTCAGTTGCTTAATTTAGAACCTGTACCTGAGGTCGATCTCGAACCCATTGTTGATGTGACGACTTATATTGAATTTTGGAACTAGCTCATCAAAATTGTAACTTGCTTAGCTAAATGAATTGTGGGGTTCAGTCCCTGAGCCCATTATGTGCCTCTGTAACCCTTTCCACTACCGCCCACGGGATGGGTATGGGGTGCATAATAAATGAACTAAACTAACTAACTACTGTGCTATATCATAGCATAAATGTTAATCAGTATCATTACAGTAACTTCAGTATTATTTTATTATGAGCTTTAGTTGTTATTACGGTTTGGCGTTGCTTTCTTAATTTCAATTTTTTTTTATTTTTTTTTTTTTGAGATATATACAAGAGTTGTTACATTCTTGTACAGCCACTATAGTACGCGTAGCGTTTCGGGCAGGTCCCTGGAATACGATCCCCGCCGCGAAGAATCGTTTTTTCATCCAAGTACACATTTTACTGTTGCGTTAAACAGAGGCTACAGTTAAGGAATTGCGCCCAGTAAATCCTCCCCGGCCAGGATACGAACCCATGACATAGCGCTCGCGGAACGCCAGGCGAGTGTCTTACCACTACACCACGGAGACTGTCTTAGAGCAACCTACCATGAACACCCAAATCACGGAGCTATTTACTCTACCCACCTGAGAGTAAGGACAAGACCAGAACATAACGATGCCAACACAGAAGACACTGTTCAACATAACAGGCCAATTACACCTGCTTAATATGTATGTAGATAGGAGCTGCCTCGTATGGGCCAATAGGCTTTTTGCAGTTATCTTTATTCTTATGTTCTTATATATATCTACTCTGTGGCACCTGCCGCCATATCTGTTATTTACGATATTACATTGTATTCTTAATATTATTCTTATTACAGTTACTGATCGCTAGTTCCCTGGAGTCGAGTTAGCTTTGCACCTGTTCTACAGGATGTAGCCGAAATTCTCGGTAAACTGCGGCTTTCAGATGCTCATTGCAATCCAAGGCTACACTCAACGGCTACTTAAGGCAGATTCCTTGGCCTCTTCAGCTCTATCATCCACTTGGAGGCCAACATGAGATGGAGACTAAGAGTAATGTTCCCCGCTCACATCCTTAGTAATTTGTTGAATTTGGGTCGCGCGTCGGACACAAGCATGTTACATATTGACTTAAGGAATTATTTTCTTATACTCCATTTATTGTTTTTGATATATCGATTTGACATTATATTTTCTGTTCTATGGTATATGTATTGATTATATATTGTTAGGATTTTTTGTGTTTCGTATTAGTAGTAGTAATAGTAGGCATCCATCAGTCTCAGGAGACTATGGAGTTGCGCTCTGGTTGTCGGTCTGGAGTGGCCTCACCAGGGCGCAAAGCCAGGGTAGGTTGAATCGTTGAATTCGTATTATACTGTCTATATTAGTTGTTTTGAGCTATCCTTGCCGCTTTACTTCTGCCTATTTTCCCACCTTTGCTCCTAACAAAGGCATTTCGCTCACTTCCTTAGCTGGAAGTTTTATCAGAATTGTTAGCTCCCTTTTATCGCTACAGTATAGTTATTATGCATACTCTTTGAGGTAAAGGAGAAGCATTGCCAGACATGTGGCTTTATTGAACAAATAATTACAGTACAGTTACATCCTGCAATACACAAGCCATATATTATACAAAACTTATAAAGACTAACAGTGCTTAAGATATATAATATAATAAGCAAAGTACACATGACTAACACTAGAACAAATAGAAATTAACTAGGAGTGAACATAAACTAACCTGTACACAGGCACGACACAGCTGGTCTGACAACAACAAAACAGTCAAGCGAGCATCCAAACAAAACAGTCAAGCGAGCATCCATCCGGGTACAATAATACAATAACACTTTTACTACATTCACCCCCTCTAGCTTTAAGTAACATAGTCCCGAAGATGAGTAGGAGTACTTCGCGTCCTTCCAGATCGTCGAAGGGACTCCTGCAAAGTTGATGCCTCTAGTGTTCCAGTCGGTTTCTGCATACCACCTTCTCGAGGGAGTGTTACATCAGAGAAAGGTTTCCAATTAGGTGTTTCAAAGTTAGATGGTTTGGAACGAAGTAGTCCAGGATGAGGTAGTTCAGGATGATGCCGTTCAGGATGAGGCGGGTTGGGGTTTACCCCATCTTTCACAATCGCTGGGTGTTGCTGTTGAATGTTGAGATTGGGGTCCAAACTCTCGCAGCCCTCTGTGGCCATGGGTGCGAGGTGTCTTAATGATACAGTAGTAATCCTGCCATCCGGGAACTTGACATGGGCATATTCCGGATTCACATCTACGACCTCAACCTCATCAACTAGAGGATCATTTTTGCTTTGACGCACCTGACGTTTTAGGAGGACAGGGCCTCTGCAAGCAAGCCACGTAGGTAGTGTTCGCCCTGAAGTAGACCTTCTTGTATGCTGGAAGAATCGTTCATGTGGTGTACAATTTGTAGAGGTACACAACAGTGATCGAATAGAGTGGAGTGCATCAGGAAGAACTACTTCCCACTGGGATACATCTAAGCCTCTCGTCCTAAGAGCTAGCAGCACTGTCTTCCAAATAATCCCATTGTACTTCTCAGCCTGGCCATTTCCTCTAGGGTTGTAAGGAGTCGTACGGCTAGTTGCTACCCTCTTTTTTAGTAGAAAATCTTTCAACTCCTCCGACATAAAGGAAGTTCCCCTATCAGAGTGTATATATGCAGGCATACCAAAGATTGCAAACAACTGCACCAGGCACTGAATTACTGTACCAGTAGTCATATCTGAACATGGGAATGCAAAAGGGAATCTAGAGAATTCATCTACAACAGTAAGGATATATTTATTCCTTGAATGTGATGGAAGTGGTCCTTTAAAATCTATGTTGAGTCTTTCAAATGGCTGAGTAGCTTTAATCAAATGCCCAGAGTCAAACTTGCAAAACCGAGGTTTAAGTTCAGAGCATGCAGAGCAAGAATTAGTCATCTTCTTCACTTCCTCCACAGAATAAGGCAGATTTCGACATCGGACAAAATGAGCCATACGAGACACTCCAGGGTGACACAGATTGTTATGTAATTCCTTTAGTTCATCCATACTGGTGGCACCACATACACGTGAGGATGCATCAGCTGGTATGTTCTTTTTACCTGGGCGATATACAATGTCATAGTGGTAACAGGAGAGTTCGACTCGCCATCTAGCAATTTTATCATTTTTAATCTTACCAGCTGATTTAGAGTTAAACATAAAAGCAACACTGCGCTGGTCAGTCACAAGCCGAAAATGGCGACCAATAAGATAGTGTCGCCACTTCCTTAGGGCTTCCACAATGGCATACGCTTCCTTCTCCACTGATGAGTGCCTGTGTTCACTATTTGAAAGTGTTCGGGAGAAGAAAGCTACTGGTTGTTCATTCTGGGTTAGGGTAGCGGCAATAGCATGATCTGAAGCATCGGTTTCCACAGTGAAAGGAGTTGTTGGGTCGATTGCTCGAACCACTGCCTCAGCAATGTCTTGTTTCAATCCTTCAAAAGCTTTCGCAGCAGCAGCAGATAAGGGAAAATCATTGGCATGAGAGAGAGGACGGATCTTCTCAGAAAAACTCAGCACCCAACGAGAGTAATGTGCAAGCATTCCCATTGTTCTGCGTAAAGAACCTGTGTTACTTGGTAGTGGAAGTTTTAACAGTGGCTCGAGGCGTTCCGGGTCAGGTCTAATTTCTCCTTCTTGTATAAGATATCCCAACAGCTTTATAGACCTGAGTCGAAAACTACACTTTTCAAGATTCAGGGTCAGGTTATATCTTCTCGCAACGTCCATAAAATGTTTCAGATTTTTATCATGGTCTTCCTCAGACTCTCCACACACACAGACATCATCAACGTAAGCGAAGGTACCCTCCACTCCTTCTTTCTCAAGGATGCCATCAATTACCCTTTGAAAACTAGCCACTCCATTAGTGACCCCAAAAGGGATACGATTAAATTCAAAAAGCTTCCCACAAGCTTCAAAGGCTGTATAGGGTTTTTCTTCCTCTGTTAAACCCACTTGATGGTAAGCACTTCTCAAGTCCAGAGTGCTGTATACTTTAAATCTAGCAACATTATTCACAATCTCATCTATGTGTGGTAAGGGGTAGGCATCCAGCCCCGTGAATCGATTGATTGTTTGTGAATAATCTACAACCATTCTTTTCTTGTGATGTTCTCCTTTAGTTACTAATACCTGGGCTCTCCATGGAGAATGACTGGGTCTAATTATCTCTTCACGTAGCATCCGAGCGGTCTCAGATTTAATAAACAACTTGTCAGCCTCAGAATAGCGTCTGGATTTTACAGCAATCGGCTTGCAGTCTGGTGCTAAATTACTGAAGAGAGATGGAGCCGGAACTTTGACGGCAGCTAATCCACATATTCTAAGAGGAGGTCTATCTCCTCCAAAAGCCATCTCAAGCACAGAATGATTTTGTAAAAAGTTATGACCTAAAATCACATCAGCACACAAATCGGGTAACACTTTGAGATTCACACCATGGTAAGTTTCTCCTTGTAATTCTAAGTCTACAGAACACTGACCCAGGAATTTTGAAGAGAACGATACAGTAGCCATAGAAACTGCCCCATTGTCAGGATAGACGAGTAACCCACTCTGGTCGGCAATATTCTTATGAATAAAGTTCTCAGAGCTACCAGTGTCAATCAGTGCACTGACTGGAATACCATTGATCTTAGAGCTAAGCACTGATTTATTGAGGCATGCGGGCGAAGTCCCAGCTAAAGTAGCAAGCATAGCAGCGGAATGTTGGGTGTTTGAAGCACTATTAGTCTGTTTCAGAGATCGGCAGACCTTAGCATAATGACCCTTTTTCTTGCAATTCATACACAGAGCCTCTCTAGCCGGACATCGACTGCGAGGATGTCGAGTGTAACCGCAAAAGAAGCACTTAAAACCACTAGTTGTAGCTGCAGAAACTGTGTCAACTTTTTCTTCTGCACTTTCTTGTCCTCCTAAGTCCTCCAGGTCTAATGAGAGTGCCATGGCAGCATTTGTAACCCCTGGCTGAGCATAAGAGGCAGAAAGTTTCTGTGCCGTTTCTAGAGTGTGAGCCTGGTCAAAGGCTGACTGTAAGTCTAAAGTTCTATTTTCAAGTAAGCGCTGCCTTATTGTGGCAGAACCTAGCCCATTAATGAAAGCATCTCTCACATAGTTATCACTGGCTTCTACAGCAGTCACTGCTTTGAACTGGCAATCTTTAGCTAATAACTTTAAAGCCTGAAGAAACTGATCAAGTGACTCACCGGGTTCTTGGCGTCGTGTTGCAAGCACATACCTTGCGAATACTTCATTCTTGGGCTTCACAAACAGTTCTGTTAGGGATTTTTCAGCAGCATCATACGTAGTGCAGTCAGCTATGTAGTCGAACACACGTGGAGCAACGTAGTTTATTAAGAGACACAGCTTGTCCACGGTGGGAGTATTTTCTTCTACTGCAAGAGTGAAGTTTTGGAACGTCTTGAGCCAGTGACGCCATTCTTGAGCGGCGTTGGTGGCGTTCGGGTCAGTAGCAAACCGCTCGGGCCGTAGTAACCGCTCCATGTTCACTGGCTGAATTATTTGTTCAATAAATTGAGGTAAAGGAGAAGCATTGCCAGACATGTGGCTTTATTGAACAAATAATTACAGTACAGTTACATCCTGCAATACACAAGCCATATATTATACAAAACTTATAAAGACTAACAGTGCTTAAGATATAAATATATAAGCAAAGTACACATGACTAACACTAGAACAAATAGAAATTAACTAGGAGTGAACATAAACTAACCTGTACACAGGCACGACACAGCTGGTCTGACAACAACAAAACAGTCAAGCGAGCATCCAAACAAAACAGTCAAGCGAGCATCCATCCGGGTACAATAATACAATAACACTTTTACTAACACATTTAATATTTGTTGCCTAGAGTGTAGCAATTTTTACACACGTAACTTCATATGATTTGCCAATATATTTCACAGGCTTGATTATCTCAAAATTTTATAATCACATAGAATCTACATTTAATTTCTGATTCTATAATCTTTAATGTTGTAATTAATCAACTGGTGACGAACCAGCACCAGATCCTAGAAATATATTAATTTTTAGTAATACCCCCAATGTTGAGTTTGAGGATTTTAACTCTTAATTAATTATTATTACAGTCCATTTATGTTCTTCAAATAATTACCAAATAACCTATCATCCATAGGCTCTGGTATTTCAGTGTCAGCTTTATAATTTATTTATATGTTTTCCCTCTTTTCTCAAAAGTGGGTGGTCCTTCGAGTATTTCGAATCTTCTTAATTAAAAATTATTATATCAGAGTTAAAGTTCCCATTCCCCAACATTTTGGTCGACTTCGAACCGGATAAATTACTAATCCCATAAATATTTTAGTGACCAATTTACTAAATCAATTTGCTGGTCCTATAACCTGTGATTAACCAATCACTAACCACGATGTGTAGTATTTTAGCACTTTCGCGCTTAGCGGACGCCCGTTAGCGTCCAAGCTTTTTCTCCTGATTCTGCCCTCTGGACGCTGGCTGGCGTCCAATGGTTAAATAATTAT
>WNGS01064858.1:0-11671 GCA_020271785.1 Procambarus virginalis
AAAACATTCATTGGGTTATCGATCTTTAGTGCGTTTAATGGCTCGCTGAAGACAGAGTCGTTTTGCTTCCTCAGTAGCTCGCTCATTTCTTGTTGTCATCACGGTGAAAGTTCATCTTCCTTTCGCAGGGCCCGATACTAGATGTGGTTTTTGATCTTGATTTTTGCATAGGAGAAAATATTTCGGGTTTCTCTCTATTTCACTGATGGCTTTTGCTCTCTTTCCCTCTCTGCGTTTTGTATGATCTTTGTAGCTTGAGTTCAATTTTCCTATTTCGCTACCTAACTTCTTCGCCGTTCCTGAGATAGGGTGCGACTCTCAAGTTGTACCGCGATTCGTTTTCTTCGCCTATATAGGGCGATTGTATTTCGTACAATTGTACTTCGTGACAAATTGCCAACATGGGTTCAGGGACGGTTAAACTTGCCTTACTGGTTTAATAGAATTCTACGACCAGGTGACAAAGATTAAGCAAAAGAAAGAAGGCTAGGCGGACTGCATTTTCTTGGACTGTCGGAAAGCCTATGACACAGTACCCCATAAGAAGCTGGTACATAAGCTGGAGAGACTGGCGGTAATAACTGGTAAGGTACTCCAGTGGATAAGGGAGTACCTATGCAATAGGAAGCAGAGAGTTACAGTGAGGGAGGAGACTTCAGATTGGTGTGAAGTCACCAGTGGAGTCCCACAGGGCTCTGTACTCGGACCTATCCTGTTCTGATATACGAAAACGATCTCCCTGAGGGAGATCATTTTCTCTTTCTCAGAGGATTCTCTCTCGTTCATGAGTTCCTCTCATTCTCAGAGGAACTCATTCCTCTTAAGGTTTGCTGACGATGCCAAAATTATGAGAAGGATTTAGACAGAGGAGGACTGCTTGAGACTTCAAGAAGACCTGGACAAGCTGAAGGAATGGTCGAACGATGGTTGTTAGAGTTTAACCCAAATAAATGTAATGTAATGAAGATAGGTGTAGGGAGCAGGAGGCCAGATACGAAGTATCATTTGGGAGATGAAATTCTTCAAGAGACAGAGAGAGAGAAAGTCTTGGGAGTTGATATCACGCCAGACCTGTCCCCTGAACCCCATATCAAGAGGATAACATCAGCGGCATATGCCAACTTAAGAACGGCCTTCAAAAACTTGTGTAAGGAATCATTTAGAACTTTGTATTCCACCTATGTCAGACCAATCCTAGAGTATTCATCTCTAGCATGGAGTCCATATCTAGTCAAGCATAAGACTAAACTGGAAAAGGTTTAAAGATTTGCCACCAGACTACTAGCCGAACTGAGAGGTATGAGCAACAAGGAAAGACTACGGGAAATAAACCTCACGTCGCTGGAAGACAAAAGAATTAGGAGGGTCATGAACACCACATACAAGATTCTCAAAGGAGTTGATACAGTAGATAAAGACAGGCAATTTAACACAAGGGGCACATGCACTAAAGGACACAGGTAGAAATTGAGTGTCCAAATAAGCCACAGAGATATTAGAAAGAATTTTTAGAGTCAGAGTAGTTAACAAATGGAATGCATTAGGAAGTGATGTGGTGGAGGCAGAGGGCCTCCAAATGACCAGCACTTTCGAGCTATTCATGCCTGTGCTACCTTTTGGGTGGCTTAATCTTTTTTAATCAATCAATCTTGGGTGGCTTAATCTTTATCAATAATGAAGGATAGGGGAGTTGTGTTCTGTGTCTCAGTCCAGACAGGAGTCTAGAGTGTAGTGTGGGACACCACGGGGAAGGAGACCCTCTCTCCTGTGGGAGGTAGACGATCTGGTGTCTACTATCTACAGTCTAAGCCATCCCTAAACATGCTAAACATAAATTCACTCCATCATTCTCTTGTGTCAATTATATTTATAAAACCCTTCGCAGGAGGAAATGATGTTGGTCGAGTTAGGAGTAAGGAACTGATTCAGAGATATAAAACAGCCATAGAATTAGTTAGGAGCAAGGGAGGATTCCCGATCATATGTGGCATTCTTCCAAGAAAGAGCGTTGGGAATGAATGGTTGTCAAGGACACTTGGTGTAAATTGCCGGCTGGAAAGATATTGCAGATCAAATGATATACCTTTCATAGACAACTGGTTTCATTTCTATGGAAGAAATTAAATGTATGCTCGGGATGGGGTGCATCTATCGAGGGCTGGAGTTGTTGTTGTTGCGAACTCGTTGAAACCAGTGGTTCGAGGCGTTTGTTTGAGTTTAAACTGTTAGTAGATAGTGGTATGGGAATTGATATGGAGAAAGGAGGTAATAAAAGTATGTGTTTGTGGGAGAAAGAAATTGACAAAATGATCAGGGAAAGAGAAGGGCCTCAAAATAACAATTCACTTAGGGTATATTACACTAACCGTAGAAGTCTACGAAACAAAATAAAAGAATTAAATGCTCTTGTCGCTACAGAAAAAAAAGATATTATTGCTTTTACCGAAACGTGGATGAATGTAGAAAATAGAGAACTATGAGCTGAGTATCAGATAAATGGATTTAAACTATTTAACATAGATATATTAGACGAGGAGGGGGAGTAGCCATATATGTTAGGGACAATTTGAAATGTAGTCTCAAAGAGGGAATCAAAACTGAGCCACACACATAAACTATTTGGATAGAATTAAACGAAAAAGCAAATAATATTATAATAGGAGATATATATAGGCCACCAATTTAGACAGAATGGAAGCAAAGCATCTATGGGATGAAATATCTAGAGCATTTAGGTCTAAAAGCATTTGTGTCATGGGTGACTTAATTTTAGTGGAATAAACTGGATTAATAGAACAGGAATAACGAAGTAGAAGATTTTATAGAATTAATTGACGATTGCTTTCGTACTCAACACATTAAGGAACCAACGCAGGAAAATAATATTTTAGATTTAGTGTTAACTAACAGGGAAACACAGATTAATGACATCGAAATTGGTAGTGTACTAGGGAACAGTGATCACAAAGAAATCAGACTTAACATGGAATGGAATAGATCTGTATGAGAAAATTCTGTTAAAATTCCAGATTTTCGTAAAGATAATTTTAATGTCATAAGAAATTGTTTGGGTCAAAAAGATTGGAAAGTCTTGGGCATAGGGCCGGTCGTGGAGCAAGACGTGAACCTAGCGATGTGTGACGTAAAGGAGGATTTTGATTTGGATTCAAAATATAACTTATTTACAAATATTCTAAGCAAAGCACAGGAAAGTAGTATACCTTATAAATTAAATAGATCAAATACAAATGACCCGAAATGGATAACAAAGGATCTGAAAAACCTTATAGGTAGAAAGAGAGCGTGGTACAAAAAAGGATTAAGAATGGGGAAGTCAGTTTAGAACAAAAATTCGCACAACTGATTAGAAATGTTAAAAAAGAGATAAGGAGAGCAAAAAGAAACTATGAAGTTCGTATAGCAGGCCAAGCAAAAGCAAATCCTAAAGTTTTTTTTCAGTTATATCGAACAAAGGTTAGGGAAGGGATAGGTCCATTAAAAATCGAGACAAGTCAGATAACGGATAATGACGAAGAGATGAGTAGTATTTTTAATAAATATTTTGTCTCTATATTTACTACGGAAATATATTCCGTAGTAATTAATACGGAAAATATATAGTGTAATATGGAAATGTGGATCTAGGAATTAGAATAAAGTGAGTGAGTACCGTTGCAAGCCGGAAATTAGGCAGAAAATTCCTTGTAAGAATACAAGCAAAGAATAAATCAGTGTTATAAATCTAGTAACTGGAAACTGGTGACATCAACCTGGGACAACAAGAGGTCAACTGTACCGCACCGCACCGGGGACCAGCTTCCCTACCCTACACCACACCGGGGACCAGCTTCCCTACCCTACACCACACCGGGGACCAGCTTCCCTACCCTACACCCCACTGGGGACCAGCTTCCCTACCCTACACCCCACCGGGGACCAGCTTCCCTACCCTACACCCCACCGGGGACCAGCTTCGCTACCCTACGCTAAGTAGCTGCCATAAAGTTTGAACAAAAACATACATAATATCACAAATATACGGTATACATATAATATTACAAATATTAAATATATAAATATATAAAATATACATATAATTTTATAAACAGTTAAAAGGACTGACATCAACAAGTGTGAAGCACAAATACAATACAATACATCAGACAATGGAGAGGTGTGGCAAGTGTTCGGGAATATTGGGAAAACGTAATATAGGCGTTAAGTGTTGCATCTGTAACAAAAGATTTCACCTAGGCTGTGCAGAATTATCTCCAGGATGCACAAAAAGGCAAGGAATTTACTGGGTTTGCAAAGATGACAGATTAATGTGGAGAACATAACTAAACTGATCAAAAGAGTCACAGCGATTTTCATTCACAGAAAAGCTACCAGTGATATATGCGGACTGGAAAAGACAACATTAGATAACGACCAAAACTCAGGAACAGATAGTTTAGAGAACCGCAGCAGTAGTGTGGAGGAAGAGGGTATTGTGGTACAAAATAACAGCAATATTACAGAGCCAGGTAATATAAACAATGAGAGCAACAGTGAGACAGAGTGCATAAATGAAGGAATTGGGACGAAAGACGGAGATGGCTCCAAAAGAGGTAGACAGGACAGACACAAGTACATATACCTTGAAAAACGCAAAACCCTGAACATATTTGCAAAATCTACGCTAAAGGAATATGCAAATATGGAAAATTAGGAGCAAAATGCAATTTTCTGCATCCTCGAAAATGCAGGAACATGTTGGCGAGGGGTACATGCCGTTTTGGAACAGGGTGTAGATACTTTCACCCTAAATTATGTAAATTTTCAATTAGGGACAAAAAATGCTACAATCTTCAGTGTCCAGAATTCCACGTGAGAGGTACACAGCGTTATAGACGGGAAGATCAATATGACACTACTGGAATTTTTTAGAGGAAGGCAGAAACAGAGTAGAAAATATAAGGGAGAGGTACAGTCAGATGGAACCACTACAGGATTACAGAGGGGAAGGGAGATATCCACAAGACTGGAGTACAAATTATCAACACGCACACAGGTACTACACCACACAAAAATCATTCATATTTGCAAACATACAAGGTTGAAACCAAAATCAAGAAATAAAGTTAAGTTCATAAATGGCCTCCTAATAGAATCGAACTCAATATTTGGTGCATTTACAGAAACCCACACAAAAGACCACATGGATAGTGAAATCTGGATCCCGAATTATAATCTATATAGATGTGACAGAGTAACTAGGTCAAGTGGAGGAGTAGGTCTGTATATTAAGAGGAGCTGGCATGCACAGAGCTCCTGAACTCGTCCAATGAGGTGGTAGAGGTACTTGGAATCAAGGTAGAAAATATGAATCTACTTATTATTTTAATATACAAACCTCCAGATGCAACAGTTGAGGAATTCACTGAACAGATCCACAAATAGAGAATATCCTTGATAACCTAGCAAACCCAGTACCAGACATCATCTTCCTTGGAGACTTCAATCTACCCAGTTTAAAATGGAGAATAGTAAACAATAACATTATAGCAGGAAGTCAACCTGGAAATAACCAACCACAGGTCAGAGAACTACTGAGATTCTGTGACAAATTCTCGCTCAGTCAGCAGATTACAGAACCAACTAGGAACGAAAACACGCTGGACCTGATATTCACGAACAATGAGGAGCTAATCAGAGACATTACTGTCTCAGACACTACGTACTCGGACCACAAGCTCATTGAAGTGCAAACTAACATTAATAACGGTAGTAGGCCCAAGAGAAACAACAAGCGAGAAGGGCTATTCAATAAATTCAATTTTAATAATAAAGGATAGACTGGGAGAAAATAAACAGGGAACTTACAAACATTCAATGGGAAAATGTCCTAAGAAATAAAATCCTACACAAGGAATAGAAAAACTGACTTCTGAAGCATATGAAGTCTGTCTGAAACATGTTCCTTTGAGGAAAGCCAGAAAGAGGTCCAATGTAGAAAGAGAACGCAGACGACATTACAAAAGGAGGAAGAAATTAACGGAAATGCTTAAGCAGACACGACTCTCCATACAAGAAGAAATAATTTAAACAGGGAGATTGAAGAAATCGAACAGAGACTGAAGCATTCCTATCAGACTGAAGAAAGGCAACTAGAACAGAAAGCAATTCAAGAAATAAAGAAAAACCCAAAATATTTCTTCACATATGCTAAATCAAAAGCGAAAACCACTGCCAGTATTGGACCTATTCGTATTAGCGAAGGTTCATACACTGAGGATGACAAAGAAATTAGTGAAATCCTAAAAAAGCAGTATGAGGACATGTTTAGCACTCCGATACTCAGCATGAAAGTGGAAGATTCGGACAATTTCTTTATGAATGATACTCAAACACCTGTAAATATAACTGATATCAGCACGAGCGTGGCAGATTTGAAAGAGAAATTGACAATATGCCCATGCACTCAGCCCCGGGTCCAGACTCATGGAATTCAATATTTATAAAGAAATGCAAAGTGCCAGTAGCACAGGCACTCAGTATAGTGTGGAGGGAGAGCTTGGACACAGGGGAGATACCAGATGCGCTTAAAGCAGCAGACATTGCCCCTCTACACAAGGGTGGTAGCAAAGCATTGGCAAAGAATTATAGACCAGTTGCACTAACGTCCCACATAATAAAAGTATTTGAGAGAGTGATCAGGAGTCAGGTCACTAGATTCATGGAAACCAATGACCTCCACAATCCAGGCCAACATGGATTTAGAGCAGGAAGATCATGCCTCTCACAGCTACTTGACCACTATGACAAAATCACGGAGGCATTAGAGGAAAACATAATGCAGATGTCATATACACAGATTTTGCAAAGGCATTCGACAAATGTGACCATGGAGTGATTGCACACAAAATGAGGTCATGGGTTAACTGGTAAAGTAGGACGCTGGATACTCAATTTCCTGTCGAACAGAACACAAAGAGTAACAGTCAATCAAGTAAAATCGAGTCCGAGCGCAGTTAAAAGCTCTGTACCTCAAGGTACAGTCCTTGCACCACTGCTGTTCCTTATTTCATATCAGATATAGACAAAAACACAAGTCACAGCTTCGTGTCATCCTTTGCAGATGATACAAAAATCAGCATGAAAATTACCTCTGCTGAAGACATTGATAAACTACAAACAGATATTAACAAAGTTTTCGATTGGGCAGCAGAAAATAACATAATGATTTAACGGTGATAAATTCCAGGTACTCAGATACGGCAAAAATGAGGATCTTAAACATAATACAGGGTACAAAACACAATCGAATCTGCCCATAGTAGGAAAACAGCATGTCAAGGATTTGGGAATAATGATGTCCGACGACCTAACGTTTAGGGAGCATAACCAAGCAAGTATTGCGTCAGCCAGAAAAATGATAGGATGGATTACGAGAACCTTCAAGTCCAGAGATCCCATCACAATGGTTGTACTCTTCAAATCACTTGTGTTGTCCCGTCTTGAGTACTGCTCGGTACTCACTTCCCCCTTCAGAGCAGGAGAGATTGCTGAAATTGAGGGAATACAGAGAACATATACGGCACGCATAGACGAGATAAAGCACCTAAATTATTGGGATCGTCTCAAAGCTCTCCAAATGTACTCACTAGAAAGGAGACGAGAGAGATATCAAATAATATACACATGGAAAATACTGGAGGGACAGGTCCCAAATCTGCACAGTAAAATAACAACGTACTGGAGTGAACGACATGGAAGAAAATGCAGAATAGAACCAGTGAAGAGCAGAGATGCCATGGGCACAATCAGAGAACACTGCATGAACATCAGAGATCCACGGTTGTTCAACGTCCTACCAGCAAGCATCAGAAATATTACAAGAACAACCGTGGACATCTTCAAGAGGAAACTAGATTGTTTCCTTCAAGGAGTGCCGGACCAACCGGGCTGTGGTGGGTATGTGGGCCTGCGGGCCGCTCCAAGCAACAGCCTGGTGGACCAAACTCTCACAAGTCAAGTCTGGTCTCGGGCCGGGCTTGGGGAGTAGAGGAACTCCCAGAACCCCATCAACCAGGTATCAACTAAAGAAGAACTTCACTCTATGCCTTCAGTCGAAAAAGTCTATGTGGATGGGGAAGAGGACAGGTTGACTAGTCTAACAGTTACCAGAGATGATATTATTAAACAAATAGTAAAACTCAAAACAAACAAATTCCCAGGACCGGATGAAGTGTAAATCATTAGTCAGGCAGAATGCCAGGGTCATGGAAGGTTGCTAATGTGGTACCAGTTTTTAAGAAAAGAGATAGATCACTTGCATCAAACGATCGACCAATTAGCCTAATGTCTATTATGGGAAAGTTACTTGAATCGATAATTGCAAATACCAATCGTTTTCATCTTGAAAAACATAAATTTATACACGAATCACAACATGGTTTTACAAATGGCCGTTCATGCTTAACAAATTTGCTATCTTTTTATCCAGTATAGTTGAGGCAGTTGACAGTGGTAAGGTTTGCGATGTTGTGTACCTTGACTTTAGCAAAGCTTTTGATACAGTGCCACATGAAAGACTGATTAAAAAGATAGAGGCTCATGGTTTGGGGGTACTATATTAAGTTGGATTAAGGCATGGCTATACCAAAGGAAACAGAGAGTTAGTATAAATGGGGTCAAGTCAGATTGGAATAATGTTGTTAGTGAAGTGCCTCAAGGCTCTGTCCTGGGACATCTGTTGTTTATAATATATATATAAATGATTTAGATTCAGGTTTGAGTAGCAGCATTTGCAGATTTGCCGATGACAATAAAATCGGTAGGGAAATTAACACGGAAGAAGACTCACTATCACTTCAAGTTGATCTAAATAGGGTTTTGAAATGATCAAAAGATTGACAGATGCAGTTAATGCTGATAAATGTAAAGTTTTGAGGCTAGGAAATGATGATAGAGTTACATGATACGAGATGGATGGTGTTGAGATTGTGAAATCGGATTGGTAAAGGGATCTGGGAGTTATGATTAGTAAGAATTTAAAGCCAAAGGATCAATGCATGAACATTCGTAATAAGGCAAATAGGGCACTGGGATTTATTAATCGAAGCATTAGTAACAAGACACCTGGTGTTGTTCTTCAACTATATCTTGGTCTGGTTAGGCCCCATTTAGATTATGTAGTTCAGTTTTGGTCGCCGTACTATAGAATGGATATAAATTCACTTGAACGTGTCCAGCGTAGGATGACAAAGTTAATTCCCGAAATTAGAAATCTTTCATATGAAGAAAGATTAACAAAGCTTAAATTGCATTCACTGGAAAGATTTTAGATTTAGAGATTGGGTTAATATAAATAGGAGCTGCCTCGTATGGATAAAAATAGGCTTCTGCAGTTACTTTCAATTTTATGTTCTCATAACCTTAATAGAAACGTCGTTATCCCCATGAGGTCTGCTACACCAATGGGGAACGATGCTTTAGCTGCCAAGACGTCACATAGAGGTTCCAGTCAGGTTCCCAAACTCTCATTAACAAATTGAGTAAAATCTGTTAAAAGCTCAACTTTTCTCGGTAAGTGACATCATGGGCTTTGCAATGATGCCTTATATCCACTCTTATCTCCGATTATTGTATCATCGCCAATATTTTTTATTCATTCATCGACCCTGCCGAGCCAACCTAACCTAACCAATAATAATGAAACAAAAACAATTACTTCTACAGTGTTAAAATCCGTTGCTTAGCGGTGCACAACGTCACAAAGCAGTTCCAGTGAGGGATTACTTCAACACTATCCCCAATATAAACCTTATCACATGGTTGAGAATATACATTTTATACATTTTAATTGCATTATTAGTAATAAAGTTTACATACAAAATTCATATCCAAATATAAACGAAAGAATATTTCAGACGATAATCTCCATAATCGCAGTATTTGTTCATTGTATGGAGATATATATACATCAATTCCTCATCTACTTGAGTAAAGATAATTTCCTATTCAACAACAACAACAACAGCAATTATGAAACGCCGTAGCTAGATATCGTACTATAATTCACAAGTATTTACCGTACATCTGGCAGCTCAGCGGATTAGTACCTATGTTTCATAGGATAGTAAACTGTCCTCACATCCAGTAAATAACATCCCAAATGTCGTACCGCAATTCATCCATCTGGCAACTCAGCTGGATGATACCAACTATATTCATAGGTTAATCATTTAAACCTAAAATCCTAAGCTTGCTAACTTGCTTCCAAACCAACAGTCGAAATACAAATACATACAACATACAAACATACCACATACATACATACAGTCAACAAACATACATACATACATACATACATACAACATACATACTACATACAGACAAACAAACATACACGACATACATACATACATACAGACATACATACTACAGACATACATACATACATACATACATACATACATACATACATACATGCACAGACAATACCTTGTTTTGCCACCATTGCCCTATCTAATCAGATGTAATTTATACCATATTAAGCCCTAAAATGTATTAGAATAAGAACCCATTAGCCCCACTGCATATTCACCCCACCCAAGAAATAATTAATTTTTATACTGTTATTTATATTAATGCATAACAATCATCAAGGTAACTATATTATTCAAGCAAGTCCAAAATATTATTAAATACCTATTATATTCAAACACCAAATATTGTAATTACATGAATAAATACCTACATACATACTAATCACATGAATAAACCAAGGTGTTTATGTCACATTGAAATAGATTTGTGATTAATAATAAAAAGCTGAGTTTGTTATAAAGCACACTAAAATATATAAATTAAGGCCATTCACACAAAATGACACACTTGTACATACACTAAAGATACACAAAAGTCAAAACACTCACACACACACACACACACACACACACACACACACACACACACACACACACACACACACACACACACACACACACACACACAGGGGCCAGGTACCCTGGTGGGGCCAGGTACCCTGGTGGATAGCGCGCAGGATTCGTAATTCTGTGGCGCGGGTTCGATTCCCGCACCCGCAGAAACAATGGGCAAAGTTTCTTTCACCCTGAATGCCCCTGTTACCTAGCAGTAAATAGGTACCTGGGAGTTAGTCAGCTGTCACGGGCGTCCTGGGGTGTGTGTGTGTGGTGTGTGGTGTGAAAAAAAAAGTAGTTAGTGTAGTTAGTAAACAGTTGATTGACAGTTGAGAGGCGGGCCGAAAGAGCAAAGCTCAACCCCCGTAAAATACAACTAAGTGAATACACACACACACACACACAATAACACACCGTGAACGCCGGTCACGTTGCGTCGCGCTCGTCAATAAGGCTTCATATCTCGGGACATCAGAGAGATACACGGGAAATTCGGTGTTCAGTGGTAATACAAAGTGCAACACACCAATTTGAAACTAGAGAACTTATGGAAAGTGTCCGATAGTGCAAATTAGACAAGATCAGGGGTACGATATCTGTGCCAGGACAAGCACGTGGGCCACTGCTTGGTCAGAGTGTACACAACTAGATGTGATAGTTAAGATCATAACAAATACTGAATAGGATACTGAAGAAGTGATTCTGACGTGTGGCATTGAACTATATCGGTGCAAAGAGGAATA
>WNGS01064861.1:0-15896 GCA_020271785.1 Procambarus virginalis
TAAAGTCAGTAACCAGGAATGACTTTACATCAACCTTACTACCAAGACTATCTCAGATATACCCAGACACCACAGACCCTACCGTGTTAAGGAGTGCCGGAACAACTTCAACTACGTTCTCGAGACCCCCGATAGGCGGCGGAAGACCCAGCTGTGCCACATTAATTTACTCAAGCCCTACCATGGGGTTCCTCCCACTGTGTTAACCAATTTCACCTCATTTACAGGTCCATACAGCCACAGTGAGACCTTCCCTGCTTCTCCTTCCGAGAGCACTGACACTGAGACAGCGCTCTCTAACTCAGAAATCCTTACTAACCTTCAACATCATTTTCAGGACGATAATAGTGCTCCACTAATCAAACTCGTCAGAGAACATCAAGAGTTGTTTCGAGATGACCCCAAGAGTGTACTGTAACTCAGCACGACATCCAACTGCTACCTGACACCCAGCCGATTCGCCAACCATTCTACCGAATCAGCCCGAGCAAAACGGAAGTCATGCGGGCTGAGGTACAGTATCTCTTGGACCATGGACTGGCTACCCCCTGTGAGTCCCCCTGGGCCTCACCATGCATCCTGGTACCCAAACCTCACGGCAAAATCCGTCTGTGTACGGATTATAGGAAGTTGAACCAGGTCACAGTGAAGGACGCCTACCCAATACCCAGGATAGACGACATTTTGGATGCCATTGGTAATGCCCGCTACCTGTCTCAGGTAGACTTACTAAAGGGCTACTACCAGGTGAGTTTAACGGAGCGAGCTAAGGTACTGTCCGCCTTTATAACCCCGTTTGGTCTCTACAGGTACAATCGCCTTCCCTTTGGACTCTGCAATGCCCCAGCCACCTTTCAGAGAGCTGTCAACCGCGTCATCCAGGGCTTGGACAACACCTACGCCTATTTGGACGACGTGGTAGCATCCAACACCTGGAGCGAACACCTGCTCCAGCTACAACGATTGTTCTACAAGCTCCTGAAAGCCGGCCTCACCATCAATCTGGGCAAGTCCACCTTCGCGAAAGGTAAAGTGCGGTACCTGGGTCATGTTATAGGGAGTGGCAGCCTGGCTCCGTTAAACATTCACATTCAAGCAATCCAACAGTATCCACAGCCTACTACCAGGAAGCAGCTCCTGCGCTTCCTTGGTCTTGCTTCCTATTACCGTAGGTTTGTGAAGAATTTTAGCACTGTTGCAACCCCATTAATCACCTTAACCAGTCCCAAGCAACGGTATAATTGGACCAGAGAGCAAACCGTTGCATTCGAACAACTCAAATTCCTCCTCTGTTCTAATCCCATTCTCGCCTCACCAGATATCAAGAAGCCTTTCATCCTCCATGTCGACGCCAGTGGTACCGGCATCGGAAGTGTCTTAATGCAGCAGCGAGGCGAGGAGGTTCTACCTGTCAGCTACTACAGTTGCAAGTTGAAGCCTCATCAGAAGAACTACAGTACTATAGAGAAGGAACTCCTGTCCATCGTCCTGAGCTTACAACACTTTGCACCATATCTGCACGGTGCTAGGTCCACTACCATCTATTCGGACCACAACCCTCTGAGATTCTTACATCAAGCCCAATTTAATAACCAACGTCTGCTGCGATGGGCTTTATATCTTCAAGGCTTCAATTTAAAGATCTGCTACATCAAGGGGCCTGATAACATCATCGCTGACGCCCTCTCCAGAGTGCATGAGGTAGAGGCAGCTCCACCTCCCACTCTACCTCCAGTGAACATGACTCACCCGAAACAGCAGGCTTCGGGGGAGAGTTGTGACGATAATCTCTTATCAGAGATTTAGCCTGCTATTTTCGTATTTCATCACGTCCTCAACAATATACAAGATACGTTTTGTAGTGGCTAAACGTATATATCAAGACAGCCACACGCACCAGCAACTCCCTCCTCCCCCCACTCCAGCACCTGGTCGACGCGCCGAACCCTTCAACTGCCTAACTAGCGACTTGCGGCCATCCAGCTTTCTCATTGGCCGCCAACCAACACGCCACTCCGGTTCCTCGCCAATCACAAGTCATCGCCAGTTATTGTTGGAGTCCCTTGCGTTTCTGCCAGCCAGAATATCGTGTGCTCTCAAGCTATGAACACCTAAGTGACTCACCTTGTGTGGTCAAATAGAGGTTTATAGTTAGTGCATATATTCCAGCATTCATATTTTATTTACCTTTGTATGTCAATTCTCCTCCCCATTAACGTAATCTATTTTCATGTTTATTATTTTTCCACTTGACATTTTTTACCATTAAGCCAAGATTTTGCATTTATTTCAATTTGTGTTTTTTATTGTTATTAAATACATTGTTTATTATTGTGTTTTATGTTTCTTACCTTACCACAGATTACCAATCACGCAGTCATTCTTTTTTTTCTCTTTTTTTTTTTTTTTTTTTTTTTATATGTGGCCCAGCACTGACACCTGCTAGTTGGAAGACTGCCGACCACCATTTCCAACTCGTTACCGTCACAATATATATATATATATATATATATATATATATATATATATATATATATATATATATATATATATATATAGCCTGAAATCCCGAAGGAATTGTTGACTTACTGCGGGGAACACGGGCTACAGGGATAAGAGCATCGTTGGACGTAGAATCACTGTTCACCAACGTACCTGTGGATGAAACAATCGGGATGATAGTGGACCGAGTGTATCGAGACCCGGCCTGTACTCCCCTTGACATGCCAGAAAATATCCTGAGGAAACTACTCCAAGCTTGTACTAAGGAGGCACCCTTCTTGAGCCCGGATGGGCACATGTATAAGCAAGTAGATGGGGTCGCTATGGGTTCTCCCCTAGGCGTCCTGTTTGCAAACTTCTACATGGGTACTATTGAGAAAAAGTCTTAGTCGACTTGAACTTGAAACCGGCCATATACTGCAGGTATGTTGACGACATTTTTACACAGGTACCTGATGTCAGACATCTGCAGGAGCTGAAAGAAGCGTTTGAGCAGAATTCTGTGTTACGTTTCACTTACGAGATGGAGAAGGATGGGAAGCTGCCCTTTCTAGATGTAACAGTCATGGAAAGGAGCGGAGGTTTCCACACTGCAGTCTACACTAAGGAAACAAACATAGGAATGTGCCTAAATGCCAACAGTGACTGCCCAGATAGGTACAAGAGGAGTGTTGTTAACGCTTATGTCGACCGTGCTCTCAGCCACAGCTCAGAATGGAAGCAAGTCGACGAAGAACTCTGTAGAGTAAGGCAGGTCCTAGTCAACAACGGCTTCTCCAATGGTTTCATTGAAGACATCATAAGAAGGAAAGTGAAACGCCATGCAACCTCTGAAGATACAACTAACACAACACCTATACCCCCTATTAGACTATTTTACAGGAACTTCTTCTCCACAGCTCATAAAACGGAGGAAAGGGTCCTGAAAGATATTGTTAATAGAAACGTTATCCCTACAGACAAAAATCAGAAGATACAATTGACGATTTACTATAAAACCAAGAAAACTGCCAACCTACTCATGAGAAACTCTCCAGACACAAAGCAGAACGCTTTGAAAGAGACCAATGTCGTCTATGCCTTCAAATGCCCACTTGGGGACTGTAAGCCCCAAAGAACTCAATATATAGGCAAGACAACAACATCTCTTTCCAGGCGATTAACGATGCATAAGCAACAGGGCTCTATCAAGGAACATATAATCTCTTCCCACAACCAAACCATCACCAGAGAAATCTTAACAAACAACACAGAAATCATTGATAGATACAGCGACAACAGGCGGCTTGACATCTGCGAGGCACTACACATCAAGAAGTCAACACCAGCAATCAACAGCCAATTAACGCACAACTATATTCTACCCACTTCAAGACTCCGCTCCAATATAGAAACATCAAGAAATATGGGCCAATAGGCCTTCTGCAGTTACAGATCTATTCTTCCCTTTAGCTTATACCCATTGTTTCGTGTTCTGTGTTTGTTCTCACCTCACCCCAAACCATTGTAACATGTCACCTCACCCAAATGCAGGTATAAAAAAGAAAAGCTGTTTAAACTCTGTTCAGTGTGTGTAACTAAAGTCTTTGAAAATGTAATAAGTTTTACGAAACGCGCTCAAGTGTCGCGTCAGACTAAGAAATAAAGAATATATATATATATATATATATATATATATATATATATATATATTATATATATATATATATATATATAAATAATATATATATATATATATATATATATATATATATATATATATATATATATATATATATAACATGTGTGAGAAAGCTGCATGAACGCGCAAGCCATATATCACTAAGAACTCTTTGACCCGGCCAGAATTCGAACCCATGCCGTCCAGGATCACCCCTAAACGTACACAGTACCGTGACCACCGCACCAATGATCGTCTATAAGGATTGGTCAGTCTTGGCGCTTATTAACTAAGTTCCCTGACTGACCAACCCCCGACGACACTCATGGATCCATTTGGGTACAGTTTTTCATCAAATTCTGGCGCATGCACGGGCCGCACTGAGTCTAACATGTGTGAGAAAGCTGCATGAACGCGCAAGCCATATATCACTAAGAACTCTTTGACCCGGCCAGGATTCGAACCCATGCCGTCCAGGATCACCCCTAAACGTACACAGTACCGTGACCACCGCACCAATGATCGTCTATGAGGATTGGTCAGTCTTGGCGCTTATTAACTAAGCTCAGACGATCATTGGTGCGGTGGTCACGGTACTGTGTACGTTTAGGGGTGATCCTGGACGGCATGGGTTCGAATCCTGGCCGGGTCAAAGAGTTCTTAGTGATATATGGCTTGCGCATTCATGCAGCTTTCTCACACATGTTAGACTCAGTGCGGCCCGTGCATGCGCCAGAATTTGATGAAAAACTGTACCCAAATGGATCTATGAGTGTCGTCTGGGGTTGGTCAGTCAGGGAGCTTAGTTAACCCTTACACTGCTCAGGGGTCCTGGGGACATTTACACCCCTGTGCGCAAGAAAAAAAAAATCAAAATTTTTTTTTCGTCTTCTAAACATGTTAATTTGTGTCCCCTGAGCACGGGAAAAATAGCAAAAAAATCGTAGGTGACATATTTTGGGCGCAATTGACCGAAGAAGTCTGGCAAAAAGTGGGCGTTGACAGAGCGGTCGTCAGGGCCGGTCAGCGTCACCCGCGCTGACAGATGGGAGTTGCCACAAAGATATTATTACCTAATTATTTCAATGTCTCCGATTGATTTTTTCTTAGTTTTTTTGCAGTAATATTATTCAATAGTGTGTATTGTAATATATTTATATAATAAAAGTGGTGAATAATCGCTATACTCAAACGTATGGTGTGCATATTAGTAATTCAATTATTATGTTCATAAAACAATAAACAAATAGTTTTGCTGCTATTACACTCTATACACAGGTTATATATAAGTATCTGCATATTTTGGTCACCATAACGAACCACTAAGTTGGTATTGAGAGTCGAAAAGCAACGAAGAGTTACCGCCACATACCAGCCAGCCACTCGCTGCCACTCCCTCAACACACGCACTAAACTTTCTCCCCCAACAATACCATTTGTGGTGTTATTACACTATATACAGACGTTATATGTAAGTATGTATATATTTTGTTCACCACAACTGTACAGCTAAGCTGATATAGTTAGTTCAGGCACTAAGAGTCGTCGGTATACACAGCTGGCGGCTCCCTCACTCATTCAAGGTCACACACACACTAAACTTTCTCCCCCAACAATACTGTTTGCAGTGTTATTACCCTATATACACATATTATATATAAATATCTACATGTTTTATGCACCGTAACTGGACACCTAAGCCTGTAGTGCGTCCAAAGAGCATAGTGGCCACTCTCTAAACAGCTAGACAAATCCTGCAGACGACATCACCTCCGTCACCCAAATGGCTCCTCCCAGCATAATCCTTTTGCTGTTATTACACTAATACACACATTATATATAAGTATCTACATTTGTGTTCACCATAGAGAACCACTGAGCTGGTATGGTGAATGTAAACAATAACAGGTGGCCACACAGTCAGTAAACGATGCTGTCTCCTTCCGTCTCTCAGCATCACTCCTCCTACAGTGCTAATTATTACAACAATCCTGCTATTATCACAACCCTGGTTATTTATATCACAGTCAGGGGTCATCTGTAATATTGTCATCACTAAATAATAACAATTATATATTTATTTTGACATTTTTCGGCGATGCTGTGGTCACAAGCTGAACAGCAATGCTGATCGCTCATGCTGCGTGCGCCAGCCTTGGTTGCTCCAACAGTAATGTGCCTCTCACACCTGAGAATATTGCCCACGATTTTTTTTTTAAATTGCATCTGTTTACAAGAGCCCTGAGGAAGCTAATGTGAACCCCGTGTAGCCGCGGGCCATTTGAATCGGGCGTGGCACCCTATGGCGTATATATACGCCATGCGCACCGTGGGACATGTTACTCAGGGCGTATATATACGCCATGCGCAGTTTAAGGGTTAATAAGCGCCAAGACTGACCAATCCTTATAGACGATCATTGGTGCGGTGGTCACGGTACTGTGTACGTTTAGGGGTGATCCTGGACGGCATGGGTTCGAATCCTGGCCGGGTCAAAGAGTTCTTAGTGATATATGGCTTGCGCGTTCATGCATATATATATATATATATATATATATATATGGTAAAGCTAGACACTACATGAGCTGCCACTAGCATAGGGATAGATGCCTATGCACACAAATAATCTTGTCTAACTCCCAACCGACAAATGGTAGAATACCTGAACTACCGTTAGTCAAAGAAAATTTCCTCAAACTTAAGGTTGTTTACTGACAGAATTGTTTACTGATACAAAAAGGGCCTGGGAGTTAGGCAAAGAAATGTCATAAAACAATGTCTTATAAACTATTGTGGTAAGTTTTAAATGTTAAACAATTTTGTGGTAGCTTGACCCAACCGGCCAAAGCACGCACGGGTTTACCCAGATGGGGTCCCGTAAACTGCCGTGTAAGATACGTACATGTGCTCAGCTGTGTGTCACAGGGGGATATCCACATTTACTTTGTACATCCATTTGTGTATTGTGGTCAGAGTAGTGTATTGTTAAAACCCATGGCCTTTGTAGTGACCCAAGAGGAGTGGAATGGAGTAATGACCTTAAGTCCCAGTTTGTAGAGGCCTAAACCGTTGTGTGTGTTCCCTTGTGCCAGTGGTTCCCCTGAGGTGTGTGTTGGTGGAAAGGAACCTCCTCCCCCCTTTTTGTCTGTATCAATCATGTGGTGGATCCAAGTACCCCCCCTCCCTCTGTTTTGTACCCTGTATTATGTTTCAGCTCCTCATTTTGCCATACCTGAGTACCTGAAATTTATCACTGTTAAACATCATGTTATTTTCTGCTGCCCAATCGAAAACTTTGTTGACATCTGCTTGTAGTTTTTCAATGTCTTCAGCAGAGGTAATTTTCATGCTGATTTTTGTGTCATCTTCAAAGGACGACACAAAGCTGTGATGTGTATTTTTGTCTATATCAGATATGAGAATAAGGAACAGTAGCAGTGCAAGGACTGTACCTTGAGGTACAGAGCTTTTAACATCGCTTGGACTCGATTTTATCTGATTGACTGTTACTCTTTGTGTTGTGTCCGACAGGAAATTGAGTATCTAGCATCCTACTTTTCCAGTTATTCCCATTGACCTCATTTTGTGAGCTATCACCCCATGGTCACATTTGTCGAACGCCTTTGCAAAGTCTGTGTAAACAACATCAGCATTTTGCTTTTCTTCTAGGGCTTCTGTGATTTTGTCATAGTAATTACCTAAGTGTAATTTATTTATTTATTTATTTATTTATGCATATACAAGAAGGTACATTGGGAATGTGTGGATACATAAAATGGTAATTACAGTCTTGTAAAGCCACTAGTACGCGCAGCGTTTCGGGCAGGTCCTTAATCTAAGAAAATTTTAAGTAGGTAAATACTTGCAAGATTTATAAAAGAAATGATAACAGATACATGGCAAGAAAAAAAATAGAGAAAATTGTAGGTACAGTGGATTAAAGCACATAGGCAGCTAAGATTGATTGCAATGACAGCTTGAATGGTAGTTGACAAAAATTGGTAGGCACAAAACAGCATATGGCTAGCACATAAAAGAAGACAGCAATGAACACAATGATAAGGTTGGTAGGGTTAAATACATAAAAATTGGAGATTGGGTAACACTAGGTACAGAGCAAATTTAAAGCTCAGTGTAGGAAACTAAGAAGAAAATCAGGTACTTTTTGGTTTTGTTTTTAAATAAGGCAAAACTTTTACAGTTTTTCAATTCACTAGGGAGTGAGTTCCATAGACTAGGTCCCTTAATTTGCATAGAGTGTTTACACAGATTAAGTTTGACCCTGGGGATATCAAAGAGATATTTATTTCTGGTGTGGTGAAAATGGGTCCTATTACATCCATCCAGGGAGTTTCAGAGCATGGTTTGCATTTAAAAACAGGGTTTTGTAAATGTAGTTGACACAAGAATGTGTGGAGGGAGTTAATATTTAGCAAGTTTAGAGATTTAAACAAGGGAGCTGAATGTTGTCTAAAAGCTGAGTTAGTTATTATTCTGATAGCAGATTTTTGCTGCGTGATGATGGGCTTAAGGTGGTTTGCAGTGGTAGACCCCCATGCACAGATACCATAATAAGATAGGGGTAGATTAGTGCATAATATAGTGAGAGGAGAGCGGAGTTAGGAACATAATATCTGATTTTGGAGAGTATACCAACTGTTTTAGAGACTTTCTTAGTTATGTGTTGTATGTGGGTGCTGAAGTTGAGTCTCTTGTCTAGGAATAGGCCAAGAAACTTGCCATCATTTTTATTACTGATGTTAATATTGTCTATCTGTAGCTGAATTGCATTTGATGATTTGCTTCCAAATAAGATGTAGTAAGTCTTTTCAATGTTTAATGTTAGTTTGTTAGTTGACATCCAGAAGTGGACTTTTTTTAATTCATTATTCACAACATTATTTAGTGTATGTGGGTTGAGGTCTGAATAGATAAGGGTAGTATCATCAGCAAACAATATAGGTTTGAGAATATTAGAGACATTAGGCAGATCATTTATATATATAAGAAATAGAAGAGGTCCTAAGATACTGCCCTGAGGCACTCCAACGGTAATTGGTAGAGTGGAAGAAGTTGTATCATTGATGGTTACATATTGGTGTCTGTCACTAAGATAGGATCGGATGTAGTCAAGGGCAAGGCCACGGATTCCATAATGCTGAAGTTTAAGTAAGAGGTAGTTGTGATTAACAGTATCAAAGGCTTTTCTTAGGTCAATGAAGAGTCCAATTGGAAACTCATTTTTGTCAAGGGCTGAGTAGATTACGTCAAGGAGACTAATGATTGCATCGTTGGTGCTCTTTTGGGACCGGAAGCCAAACTGGCAGGGGCTGAGTATGTCGAATTTTACGAGGTAGGAATAGAGCTGTTTGTAAATAATTTTTTCAAATATTTTTGATAGAATGGGTAGATTTGATATTGGTCTATAATTATTTATGTCCGCCGGATTGCCTCCTTTATGGACTGGCGTTACTCTTGCTTTTTTGAGGATATCAGGGAAGGTGTGACACTCTATAGATTTGTTGAACAGTAGGGCTATGGGTGAGGCAAGGGCATGGGAGGCTCTCTTGTATACAATGGACGGAATTTCACTGGTGTTCCCTGCCTTGGTTTTTAGAGAGTGTATGATGGGCACAACATCTGCCGGGCTGATTGGTGAAAGGAGAAGAGAGTTTGGATAGCTGCCTGAGAGATATGTGTTAATATGTGTCTGAGTCTGTGGGATTTGACTGGCAAGATTAGCACCAACCGATGAAAAGAAACTATTAAATTCATTTGCCATTTCTAAATCAGTTGACAGTATATCCCCATCCTTGTAGAGCTTTATTTGGTTATGTGAGTGTTGCTTAGTTCCTAGGATACTAGAGATTGTTTTCCAAGTGCTTTTCATGTTACCTTTTGCTTCATTGAATCTATTCACATAATATGCTAGTTTTGCCTTTCTTATGATACTGGTAAGCATTGATGAGTACCTTTAGCTACTTCCTTGCTAATTACCTAAGTGTAGTTACAGGATGAGAGCTACGCTCGTGGTGTCCCGTCTTCCCAGCACTCTTTGTCATATAACGCTTTGAAACTACTGACGGTCTTGGCCTCCACCACCTTCTCCCCCAACTTGTTCCAACCGTCTACCACTCTGTTTGCGAAAGTGAATTTTCTTATATTTCTTCGGCATCTGTGTTTAGCCAGTTTATATCTATGACCTCTTGTTCTTGAAGTTCCAGGTCTCAGGAAATCTTTCCTGTCGATTTTATCAATTCCTGTTACTATTTTGTATGTAGTGATCATATCACCTCTTTTTCTTCTGTCTTCTAGTTTTGGCATATTTAATGCTTCTAACCTTTCCTCGTAGCTCTTACCCTTCAGTTCTGGGAGCCACTTAGTAGCATGTCTTTGCACCTTTTCCAGTTTGTTGATGTGCTTCTTAAGATATGGGCACCAAACAACAGCTGCATATTCTAGCTTTGGCCTAACAAAAGTCATGAACAATTTCTTTAGTATATCCCCATCCATGTATTTAAAAGCAATTCTGAAGTTAGAAAGCATAGCATAGGCTCCTTGCACAATATTCTTTATGTGGTCTTCAGGTGATAGTTTTCTATCTAGAACCACCCCTAGATCTCTTTCTTTATCAGAGTTCTTTAAAGATTTCTCACATAATATATAGGTTGTGTGGGGTCTATGTTCTCCTATTCCACATTCCATAACATGACATTTATTAACATTAAATTCCATTTGCCAAGTGGTGCTCCATATACTTATTTTATCCAGGTCTTCTTGAAGGGCATGACAATCATCTAAATTTCTTATCCTTCCTATTATCTTAGCATCATCAGCAAACATGTTCATATAATTCTGTATACCAACTGGTAGATCATTTATGTAGACAATAAACATCACTGGTGCAAGAACTGAACCCTGTGGTACTCCACTTGTGACATTTCTCCAGTCCGATACATTGCCTCTGATCACAGCCCTCATTTTTCTATCAGTCAGAAAGTTTTCATCCATGTTAGAAGCGTACCTGTCACTCCTCCAATATTTTCCAGTTTCCAGAACAACCTCTTATGTGGAACTCTGTCGAAAGCCTTTTTTAGGTCCAGATAGATGCAGTCAGCCCAACCATCTCTTTCCTGTAATATCTCTGTTGCTCGATCATAAAAACTGAGTAAATTCGATACACAGGATCTACCAGATCGAAAACCATACTGTCTGTCTGATATTATATCATTTCTCTCCAGGTGTGCTACCCATTTAGTTTTAATTATTTTTTCCAATATTTTGACTATTACACTTGTCAATGATACCGGTCTATAATTAAGGGGGTCTTCCCTGCTTCCACTCTTGTAAATTGGAACTATGTTAGCCTTTTTCCACACATCAGCTACAACTCCTGTAAACAGGGATGCCTGAAAGATCAGTTGAAGAGGGATGCTGAGCTCAGGTGCACATTCTCTCAGAACCCATGGTGAAACTCCATCTGGACCAACTGCTTTGTTCTTATTTAGCTCTTTGAGCATTTTTTCCACTTCGTCTCTAGACACCTCTATGTGCTCTATGTTGTTCTCTGGAATTCTTATTGTATCTGGTTCCCTGAAGATTTCATTTTGTACAAACACACTTTGGAACTTTTCGTTTAATGTTTCACACATTTCCTTTTCATTTTCCGTGAATCTATTTCCCATTTTCAACCTCTGAATATTATCCTTTACCTGCAATTTGTTGTTTATGAATTTATAGAATAGACCTGGTTCTGTTTTACATTTGTCTGCAATCCCTTTTTCAAAATTTCTTTCTGCCTCTCTCCTCACTGCCGTGTAGTTGTTTCTCGCATCTTTGTATCGCTGGTATGTTTGGGGGTTTGGCCTCTTCCTGTATTGATTCCATTTTTGTGTCTTTTGGTCTCTGGCCCTCTCGCACTTTCTGTCGAACCAATCCTGTTTCCTAGTTCTGCTTCTCTGTTTTGGTATAAATTTTTTTGTGCCTTTATCATATATTTCACAAAACTTGACATACATCTCATTCACTTCCTTGCCTAGCAACAAGTCTGTCCAATTATACTCCCTAAAAAATTTTCTAAGGTTGCCATAATGTCCTCTCCTAAAGTCAGGTTTTTCAATTGCATCGACCATCATATTTTCTTCCAGATTATAACGCATTGCATACTTTATCCCCAAAAGACATGGTCACTTTTACCCAAGGGAGGAAGGTACTGAATGTCAAATATTTCTTCCTCCTTCCTGGTAAATATCAAATCTAGCATGGAGGGAACGTCACCTTCCCTCATCCTCGTAGCTTGTTTAACATGTTGATACAAGAATGTTTCCAGGATGAGGTCTACAAATTTACAGGTCCAGAAATCTTCTGTTTTAGCTTCATATGCTTCCCAGTCTATGGATTTCAAGTTGAAGTCGCCGACTATCAACAGTCGTGAACTATCGTTATCCGCTCTCGCTATGATCTCTCTCATTATCGTTATAAGACCTTCTCGTTTACTATCTAGCTCCTCCTTTGACCATGTGCTGCTTAGCGGTGGACTATATGCATTTATGATCACTAGTTTATCATCCTCATGGCAGATCTCTAGTGCTATTATGTCAACTTCTTGTGGATTGGTAGTCATTATTTCGTTCACCTTTAGGTGTTCTTTCACCAGCACAGCAACGCCACCGCCTTTCCTAATTTTTCTGTCCCGTCTCCAAATTGAGTAGCCCCTTGGGAATATGACCTCATTTAAAATAACATCTTCAAGTTTTGTCTCCGTGAGTGCAACAATGTCTGGTGTCTGCAGCTGTATTATATCACTTAACTCCAGTATCTTTGACCTTACTCCATCTATGTTGGTGTATGCAATCTTCAGGAACTTGTTCCCCATCTTCTTATTTTTCACTCCCCCTTTCTCTAATGATTTTGTTGGTTTGCTTTTATGTACCACTTTACTGGTCTGCCTACCCCTATCACTTTGTAGAAAAAAGAATTGATTTCTTCTTCATTCCTGCTCTCATTTAAACGTTTTGCCTCGGCGAGGTTCAGTTTCAGCTTCTCTCTATCTTCTTTTGAAAGATCTCGTCTTAACGACCACCCTTTCCCATCCTCAACGCTTTGTAATTTTCTGGCATTCCTTAGTACTTCTTCCATCTGTTTGGCACCGTTTAGGGTGATCCTCAAAGGTCGATCTTTCCCTTTTACATATCTGCCTATTCTCCTGTAGTCGCACACATTCTCTTTGGTTGTAAGACCTTCCACGAGGCCAACAATTTTATCTACTACTTTTGCTTCTTCTACAGCTCTTTCTGACCTAGATGTTATCTCCTTTTCTTTGCATCCAAAAATGATCAGGGACTTACTCCGATCAACTGTGTTTTGCACCAACTTTGGGTTAGATGCCAATTCTTTTCTCACTTCTAGCCTAATGTTTGTTTTATCTTGGTTGCTGCAGTGTTTGACTTCTTTTACTGCTTCTTCTATTTTTTCCTTGTCCTTGGCCACTTGCGCATAAGTGAGTTGCATATCTTTCTTGCACTGTTCTATTCCCTGTGCAACTTCCTCCATCTGTGCTGACAAAAGCTGTTTCTCCTGTTGAATTTCCTTGCCTAACCTATTGTAGTCATTTGTGTTTAAATTTACTTTAACTTCTTCCAAAGCTATTTTTAAGAGACTATTTTCTTCTTCCATGGCTTTGCAATTTGTTTCCAATTTAATCTTATCCTTGCACAAGTCTTTCACTACACCCTCAAGACATACAACTTTGCTATTTAAATGGTCATTACTTTCTTTCAATTTACTAATTAATTCTATATGAGAGGTCACTATAGTATCTAATTTTGCCAACTTGTTGTATAGACTGGTTATCTCAATGCTTTCTTCACTGAAACCATCAAAATCAAGCTCTGTTGTGTATTTCCTCTTGCCACCGGCGGCCATCTTGAATGCTGTTCTCTGCACTGTAAACACTAGGGCAACTTTTTCTCATCCAATTTTTTCACTTCCCTTGGCACATTCCTGTTATCTCACCTATTTTTCAAAAGCACTATACCTTTATGTTGTCTGGGACACCACTCACTATCATCATCCTGTACTACAACACTTAGGATTGTTGAAATAAGCTGGAGCTCCTCTTGTCTGCCTCCTGGGATAGAACTTGGGATGGAATCTGTTGTGTGGGATGTGTTGTTGGGATGTGTGTGTGTGTGTGTAAGTTTTCACACAACTTTTGTCTGAAAATAGTGGTTGAGTAACTGTGACAGACAGGATCTTCCCGCTCTAAATCCATGTTGTCCTGGGTTATGCAATTCATTGCTTTCCATAAAACTAGAAATTTGATTCCTAATCACTCTTTCAACACTTTTATTATGTGTGATGTTAGTGCAACTGGCCTATAATTTTTAGCCAAGGCTTTACTCCCCCCTTGTGCAACGGAGCTATATCTGCAGATTTAAGTGCTGCTGGTATCTCCCCTGTATCCAGGCTCTTTCTCCATATTACGCTGAGTGCTATCGCTACTGGTACTTTACATTTCTTTATGAATATTGAATTCCATGAGTCAGGCCCAGGAGCTGAGTGCATAGGCATATTGTCAATTTCTCTTTCAAAGTCTTTCGAGTTTGTGGTAATTCCGTTATATTATCTGCAGCTTGAATGTCATTCATAAAGAAGCTGTCTGGGTCATCAACTTTCATGTTGTTTATTGTGTGCTAAACATAGCCTCATACTGGCTTCTTAGAATTTCACTAATCTCTTTGTCATCCTCTGTGTACGTACCTTCATTTGTAATTAACCCTTAACTGCGCATGGCGTATATATATGCCCTGAGTAACATGTCCCACGGTGCGCATGGCATATATATACGCCATAGGGTGCCAGGCTCGATTCAAATGGCCCGCGGCTACACGGGGTTCACAGTAGCTTCCTCAGGGCTCTTGTAAACAGACGCCATTTAAAAAAAAAATCGTGGGCAATATTCTCAGGTGTGAGAGGCACAGTACTGTTGGAGCAACAAGGCTGGTGCACGCAGTATGAGCGATCAGCATTGCTGTTCAGCTTGTGACCACAGCATCGCCGAAAAATGTCAAAATAAATATATAATTGTTATTATTTAATGATGACAATATTACAGATGACTCCTGACTGTGATATAAATAACCAGGGTTGTGATAATAACAGGATTGTTGTAATAATTAGCGCTGTGGGAAGAGTGATGCTGAGAGACTGAGGGAGACAGCATCGTTTACTGACTGTGTGACCACCTGTTATTGTTTGCATTCACCATACCAGCTAAGTGGTTCTCTATGGTGAACACAAATGTAGATACTTAATATAATGTGTGTATTAGTGTAATTACAGCAGAAGATTATGTTGGGAGGAGCCATTTGGGTGACGGAGGTGACGTCGTCTGCACGATTTGTCGAGCTGGTTAGAGGGTGGCCACTATGCTCTTTGGGCGCACTACAAGCTTAGGTGTACAGTTACAGTGCATAAAACATGTATATACTTATATATAATATGTGTATATAGGGTTATAACACTGCAAACAGTATTGTTGGGGGAGAAAGTTTAGTGTGTGTGTGACCTTGAATGAGTGAGGGAGCCGCCAGCTGTGTATAGCGACGACTCTTAGTGCCTGAAATAACTATATCAGCTTAGCTGTACAGTTTGGTGAACAAAATATATACATACAGTGTGTCCTCACTTGAACGAACTAATGGGGCGAAGCCGATTCGTTCCAGTGCGGAAT
>WNGS01064877.1:0-10695 GCA_020271785.1 Procambarus virginalis
TGCTCCAGTACTCCAGTTGCTCCAGTAGCAGTTGCTCAGGAGTCAGTTGCTCCAGTACTCCAGTTGCTCCAGTACTCCAGTTGCTCCAGTACTCCAGTTGCTCCAGTACTCCAGTTGCTCCAGTACTCAGTTGCTCCAGTACTCCAGTTGCTCCAGTACTCCAGTTGCTCAGTACTCCAGTTGCTCAGTACTCCAGTTGCTCCAGTACTCCAGTTGCTCCAGTAGTCCAGTTGCTCCAGTAGTCCAGTTGCTTCAGTACTCCAGTTGCTCCAGTACTCCAGTTGCTCCAGTACTCCAGTTGCTCCAGTACTCCAGTTGCTTCAGTACTCCAGTTGCTCCAGTACTCCAGTTGCTTCAGTACTCCAGGTGCTCCAGTACTCCAGTTGCTCCAGTACTCCAGCTGCTCCAGTACTCCAGTTGCTTCAGTACTCCTGTGCTTCAGTACTCCAGCTGCTCCAGTACTCCAGTTGCTTCAGTACTCCTGTTGCTTCAGTACTCCTGTTGCTTCAGTACTCCAGTTGCTCCAGTACTCCAGCTGCTCCAGTACTCCAGCTGCTCCAGTATCCTGTTGCTTCAGTACTCCTGTTGCTTCAGTACTCCTGTTGCTTCAGTACTCCTGTACTCCAGCTGCTCCAGTACTCCAGTTGCTCCAGTACTCCAGTTGCTCCAGTACTGCAGTTGCTCCAGTACTCCAGTTGCTCCAGTACTCCAGGTGCTCCAATACTCCAGTTGCTCCAATACTCCAGTTGCTCCAGTACTCCAGTTGCTCCAGTACTCCAGTTGCTCCAGTACTCCAGGTGCTCCAGTACTCCAGTTGCTCCAGTACTCCAGTTGCTTCAGTACTCCAGTTGCTCCTGTACTCCAGTTGCTCCAGTACTCCAGGTGCTCCAATACTCCAGTTGCTTCAGTACTCCAGTTGCTCCTGTACTCCAGGTGCTCCAGTACTCCAGGTGCTCCAGTACTCCAGTTGCTCCAGTACTCCAGTTGCTTCAGTACTCCTGTTGCTTCAGTACTCCTATTGCTTCAGTACTCCAGTTGCTCCAGTACTCCAGCTGCTCCAGTACTCCAGTTGCTCTAGTACTCCAGTTGCTTCAGAACTCCTGTTGCTTCAGTACTGTTGCTTCAGTACTCCTGTACTCCAGCTGCTCCAGTACTCCAGTTGCTCCAGTACTCCAGTTGCTTCAGTACTCCAGTTGCTCCAGTACTGCAGTTGCTCCAGTACTCCAGTTGCTCCAGTACTCCAGGTGCTCCAATACTCCAGTTGCTCCAATACTCCAGTTGCTCCAGTACTCCAGTTGCTCCAGTACTCCAGTTGCTCCAGTACTCCAGGTGCTCCAGTACTCCAGTTGCTTCAGTACTCCAGTTGCTCCTGTACTCCAGTTGCTCCAGTACTCCAGGTGCTCCAATACTCCAGTTGCTTCAGTACTCCAGTTGCTCCTGTACTCCAGTTGCTCCAGTACTCCAGGTGCTCCATACTCCAGTTGCTCCAATACTCCAGTTGCTCCAGTACTCCAGTTGCTCCAGTACTCCAGTTGCTCCAGTACTCCAGTTGCTCCAGTACTCCAGTTGCTCCAGTACTCCAGGTGCTCCAGTACTCCAGGTGCTCCAGTACTCCAGTTGCTTCAATACTCCAGTTGCTCTAGTACTCCAGTTGCTTCAGTACTCCAGTTGCTTCAGTACTCCAGTTGCTCCAGTACTGCAGTTGCTCCAGTACTGCAGTTGCTCCTGTACTCCAGTTGCTCCAGTACTCCAGTTGCTTCAGTACTCCAGTTGCTCCTGTACTCCAGTTGCTCCAGTACTCCAGGTGCTCCAGTTGCTCCAGTACTCCAGTTGCTCCAGTACTCCAGTTGCTCCAGTACTCCAGTTGCTCCAGTACTCCTGGTGCTCCAGTACTCCAGGTGCTCCAGTACTCCATGTGATCCAGTACTCAGGTGCTCCAGTACTCCAGGTGCTCCAGTACTCCAGGTGCTCCAGTACTCCAGGTGCTCCAGTACTCCAGTTGCTTCAATACTCCAGTTGCTCTAGTACTCCAGTTGCTCCAGTACTCCAGTTGCTCCAGTACTCCAGTTGCTCCAGTACTCCAGTACTCCAGTTGCTTCAGTACTCCAGTTGCTCCAATACTCCAGTTGCTCCAGTACTCCAGTTGCTCCAGTACTCCAGTTGCTTCAGTACTCCAGTTGCTTCAGTACTCCAGTTGCTTCAGTATTCCAGTTGCTCCAGTACTCCAGTTGCTCCAGTACTCCAGTTGCTCCAGTAGTCCAGTTGCTCCAGTAGTCCAGTTGCTCCAGTACTCCAGTTGCTCCAGTACTCCAGTTGCTCCAGTACTCCAGTTGCTCCAGTACTCCAGTTGCTCCAGTACTCCAGTTGCTCCAGTACTCCAGTTGCTTCAGTACTCCAGTTGCTCCAGTACTCCAGTTGCTCCAGTAGTCCAGTTGCTCCAGTACTCCAGTTGCTCCAGTACTCCAGTTGCTCCAGTACTCCAGTTGCTTCAGTACTCCAGTTGCTCCAGTACTCCAGGTGCTCCAGTACTCCAGTTGCTCCAGTACTCCAGCTGCTCCAGTACTCCTGTTGCTTCAGTACTCCTGTTGCTTCAGTACTCCAGTACTCCAGCTGCTCCAGTACTCCAGTTGCTTCAGTACTCTGTTGCTTCAGTACTCCAGTACTCCAGTTGCTCCAGTACTCCAGCTGCTCCAGTACTCCAGTGCTTCAGTACTCCTGTTGCTTCAGTACTCCTGTTGCTTCAGTACTCCTGTTGCTTCAGTACTCCTGTTGCTTCAGTACTCCAGTACTCCAGCTGCTCCAGTACTCCAGTTGCTCCAGTACTCCAGTTGCTTCAGTACTCCTGTTGCTTCAGTACTCCTGTTGCTTCAGTACTCCTGTTGCTTCAGTACTCCTGTACTCCAGTTGCTCCAGTACTCCAGTTGCTCCAGTACTCCAGTTGCTCCAGTACTACAGTTGCTCCAGTACTGCAGTTGCTCCAGTACTCCAGTTGCTCCAGTACTCCAGGTGCTCCAATACTCCAGTTGCTCCAATACTCCAGTTGCTCCAGTACTCCAGTTGCTCCAGAGTACTCAGTTGCTCCAGTACTCCAGGTGCTCCAGTACTCCAGTTGCTCCAGTACTCCAGTGTCCAGTACTCCAGTTGCTCAGTACTCCAGTTGCTCATGACTCCAGTTGCTCCAGTACTCCAGTGCTCCAGTACTCCAGAGTTGCTCCAGTACTCCAGTTGCTCCAGTACTCCAGTTGCTCCAGTACTCCAGTTGCTCCAGTACTCATGTGCTCCAGTACTCCAGGTGCTCCAGTACTCCAGTGCTCCAGTACTCCAGTGTGCTCCAGTACTCCAGGTGCTCCAGTACTCAGGTGCTCCAGTACTCCAGGTGCTCAGTACTCCAGTTGCTCCAGTACTCCAGTTGCTCCAGTACTCCAGTTGCTCCAGTACTCCAGTTGCTCCAGTACTCCAGTTGCTCCAGTACTCAGTTGCTCCAGTACTCCAGTTGCTCAGTACTCCAGTTGCTTCAGTACTCCAGTTGCTCCAGTACTCCAGTTGCTCCAGTACTCAGTTGCTTCAGTACTCCAGGTGCTCCAGTACTCCAGTTGCTCCAGTACTCCAGTGCTCCAGTACTCCAGTTGCTCCAGTACTCCAGTTGCTCAGTACTCCTGGCTTCAGTACTCCAGCTGCTCCAGTACTCCAGTTGCTTCAGTACTCCAGTTGCTTCAGTACTGTTGCTCAGTACTCCAGTTGCTCCAGTACTCCAGTTGCTCAGTACTCCAGTTGCTCCAGTACTCCAGTTGCTTCAGTACTCCTGTTGCTTCAGTACTCCAGTTGCTTCAGTACTCCAGCTGCTCCAGTACTCCAGTTGCTTCAGTACTCCTGTTGCTTCAGTACTCCTGTTGCTTCAGTACTCCTGTTGCTTCAGTACTCCAGTTGCTCCAGTGCTCCAGTACTCCAGTTGCTCTAGTACTCCAGTTGCTTCAGTACTCTTGTTGCTTCAGTACTCCTGTACTCCAGCTGCTCCAGTACTCCAGTTGCTCCAGTACTCCAGTTGTTCCAGTACTGCAGTTGCTCCAGTACTCCAGTTGCTCCAGTACTCCAGGTGCTCCAATACTCCAGTTGCTCCAATACTCCAGTTGCTCCAGTACTCCAGTTGCTCCAGTACTCCAGTTGCTCCAGTACTCCAGGTGCTCCAGTACTCCAGTTGCTCAGTACTCCAGTTGCTTCAGTACTCCAGTTGCTCCTGTACTCCAGGTGCTCCAATACTCCAGTTGCTTCAGTACTCCAGTTGCTCCTGTACTCCAGTTGCTCCAGTACTCCAGGTGCTCCAATACTCCAGTTTCTCCAATACTCCAGTTGCTCCAGTACTCCAGTTGCTCCAGTACTCCAGTTGCTCCAGTACTCCAGGTGCTCCAGTACTCCAGGTGCTCCAGTACTCCAGGTGCTCCAGTACTCCAGTTGCTTCAATACTCCAGTTGCTCTAGTACTCCAGTTGCTCCAGTACTCCAGGTGCTCCAGTACTCCAGGTGCTCCAGTACTCCAGGTGCTCCAGTACTCCAGGTGCTCCAGTACTCCAGTTGCTCCAGTACTCCAGTTGCTTCTGTACTCCAGTTGCTCCAGTACTCCAGTTGCTTCAGTACTCCAGTTGCTCCTGTACTCCAGTTGCTCCAGTACTCCAGGTGCTCCAGTTGCTCCAGTACTCCAGTTGCTCCAGTACTCCAGTTGCTCCAGTACTCCAGTTGCTCCAGTACTCCAGTTGCTCCAGTACTCCTGGTGCTCCAGTACTCCAGGTGCTCCAGTACTCCATGTGATCCAGTACTCCAGGTGCTCCAGGTGCTCCAGTACTCCAGGTGCTCCAGTACTCCAGTTGCTTCAATACTCCAGTTGCTCTAGTACTCCAGTTGCTCCAGTACTCCAGTTGCTCCAGTACTCGTTGCTTCAGTACTCCAGTTGCTTCAGTACTCCAGTTGCTTCAGTACTCCAGTTGCTCCAGCACTCCAGTTGCTCCAGCACTCCAGTTGCTCCAGCACTCCAGTTGCTCCAGTACTCCAGTTGCTCCAGTACTCCAGTACTCCAGTTGCTTCAGTACTCCAGTTGCTTCAGTATTCCAGTTGCTCCAGTACTCCAGTTGCTCCAGTACTCCAGTTGCTCCAGTACTCCAGTTGCTCCAGTACTCCAGTTGCTCCAGTACTCCAGTTGCTCCAGTACTCCAGTTGCTTCAGTACTCCAGTTGCTCCAGTACTCCAGTTGCTCCAGTACTCCAGTTGCTCCAGTACTCCAGTTGCTCCAGTACTCCAGTTGCTCCAGTACTCCAGTTGCTCCAGTACTCCAGGTGCTCCAGTACTCCAGCTGCTCCAGTACTCCAGCTGCTCCAGTACTCCAGTTGCTTCAGTACTCCTGTTGCTTCAGTACTCCAGTACTCCAGCTGCTCCAGTACTCCAGTTGCTTCAGTACTCCTGTTGCTTCAGTACTCCTGTTGCTTCAGTACTCCAGTACTCCAGCTGCTCCAGTACTCCAGTTGCTTCAGTACTCCTGTTGCTTCAGTACTCCTGTTGCTTCAGTACTCCAGTACTCCAGCTGCTCCAGTACTCCAGTTGCTCCAGTACTCCAGTTGCTTCAGTACTCCTGTTGCTTCAGTACTCCTGTTGCTTCAGTACTCCTGTACTCCAGCTGCTCCAGTACTCCAGTTGCTCCAGTACTCCAGTTGCTCCAGTACTCCAGTTGCTCCAGTACTGCAGTTGCTCCAGTACTCCAGTTGCTCCAGTACTCCAGGTGCTCCAATACTCCAGTTGCTCCAATACTCCAGTTGCTCCAATACTCCAGTTGCTCCAGTACTCCAGGTGCTCCAGTGCTCCAGTACTCCAGTTGCTCCAGTACTCCAGTTGCTCCAGTACTCCAGTTGCTCCAGTACTCCAGTTGCTTCAGTACTCCAGTTGCTCCTGTACTCCAGTTGCTCCAGTACTCCAGGTGCTCCAATACTCCAGTTGCTCCAGTACTCCAGTTGCTCCAGTACTCCAGTTGCTCCAGTACTCCTGGTGCTCCAGTACTCCAGGTGCTCCAGTACTCCAGGTGCTCCAGTACTCCATGTGATCCAGTACTCCAGTTGCTCCAGTACTCCAGGTGCTCCAGTACTCCAGGTGCTCCAGTACTCCAGGTGCTCCAGTACTCCAGTTGCTCCAGTACTCCAGTTGCTCCAGTACTCCAGTTGCTCCAGTACTCCAGTTGCTTCAGTACTCCAGTTGCTTCAGTACTCCAGTTGCTTCAGTACTCCAGTTGCTTCAGTATTCCAGTTGCTCCAGTACTCCAGTACTCCAGTTGCTCCAGTACTCCAGTTGCTTCAGTACTCCAGTACTCCAGTTGCTCCAGTACTCCAGTTGCTTCAGTACTCCAGTTGCTCCAGCACTCCAGTTGCTCCAGCACTCCAGTTGCTCCAGCACTCCAGTTGCTCCAGTACTCCAGTTGCTCCAGTACTCCAGGTGCTCCAGTACTCCAGGTGCTCCAGTACTCCAGTTGCTCCAATACTCCAGGTACTCCAGGTGCTCCAGTACTCCAGGTGCTCCAGTACTCCAGTTGCTTCAGTACTCCAGTACTCCAGTTGCTCCAGTACTCCAGTTGCTTCAGTACTCCAGTTGCTCCAGCACTCCAGTTGCTCCAGCACTCCAGTTGCTCCAGCACTCCAGTTGCTCCAGTACTCCAGTTGCTCCAGTACTCCAGGTGCTCCAGTACTCCAGGTGCTCCAGTACTCCAGTTGCTCCAATACTCCAGGTACTCCAGGTGCTCCAGTACTCCAGGTGCTCCAGGTGCTCCAGTACTCCAGGTGCTCCAGTACACCAGGTGCTCCAGTACTCCAGGTGCTCCAGTACTCCTGTCAGCCCAGTAGTTCAAATTCCCCTTTGAAATCTCCATAACAGGTGATGGACAGGCGAAGGTTAGACGGGTCACTGCTGACCATCACTGCTGACTGACCAACCATACCAAACATGAACCACGAACATACTCTAGGACTAAGGTATGCTCTCTGTACACTTGAGTCCTGGAAGAGCAATACACCCATCAGTGTATATATCCCATGAAAATACTTACCTTTGAATCTGTATTTACGTTCAGTTACTGTGATATTTATGAAATGGAAAATGGGAACATAATATATGACTTGCTTCAGTAATCAGAAAATAGAATCTTTGAAGAAATGTCGCCCATCACTTTTGGGGTCGTTGTTCAACAAGGGAACAAATGAGCACCGTGATGCGCAGTTCTCCCGTCCACTTCAAGTTGAGAGCTGATAACACAAATTGGACGCACGGAAATGTTACGTAATTACAATAAATTCACGAGTCTGACCTGAGGTGAAAACGGGCGTCCAGCTCCCTCCTTCCGTACAATATGGGTCTTATTCGGCCCGGGGAAAGACCTGGGTAAATACTGGTTTGGAAAAAAGAGAGTGGTTGATCTATGGAGCAAATTACCGGGTGACATAGTAGATGTGGGGGTAGTTGGGTGTTTCTAGCGTGGGTTACACATGTGATTGAAGCTTTAATACTCGGTTTCTTTATTACTTATGTTATGTTCTTATAATCCAACCCACACTTATGATAACCCAACCCACACTTATGATAACCCAACCCACACTTATGATAACCCAACCCACACTTATGATAACCCAACCCACACTTATGATAACCCAACCCACACTTATGATAACCCAACCCACACGCAGGATAACCCAACCCAAACTTAGGATAACCCAACCCACACTTATGATAACCCAGCCCATACTTATGATAACCCAGCCCACGCTTAGGATAACCCAGCCCACACTTATGATAACCCAACCCACACTTAGGATAACCCAACTCACACTTAGGATAACCCAACCCACACTTATAACCCAACCCTCACTTAGGATAACCCTGGCTGGGACAGGTGGGTCACCTACCTGTCCCTACGATATCAACCAATCCGTCACAAATGCGACGAGTTAACGACGTTTCTTTGCATCAGCCTCTATAGACGAAAGAAAATGGAAGGTTCAACTAATGTGCCGATAACTTCACTGTAAGGGATAACACCAGGGGCCTGGGAACACTGTGAGGATAACACCAGGGCCTGGGAACACTGTGAGGATAACACCAGGGGCCTGGGAACACTGTGAGGATAACACCAGGGCCCTGGAACACTGTGAGGATAACACCAGGGGCCCGGGAACACTGTGAGGATAACACCAGGCGCCTGGGAACACTGTGAGGATAACACCAGGGGCCTGGGAACACTGTGAGGATAACACCAGGGGCCTGGAACACTGTGAGGATAACACCAGGGGCCTGGAACACTGTGAGGATAACACCAAGGGCCTGGGAACACTGGAGGATAACACCAAGGGCCTGGAACACTGTGAGGATAACACCAGGGGCCTGGGAACACTGTGAGGATAACACCAGGGGCCTGGGAACACTGTGAGGATAACACCAGGGGCCTGGGAACACTGTGAGGATAACACCAGGGGCCGGGAACACTGTGAGGATAACACCAGGGGCCTGGGAACACTGTGAGGATAACACCAGGGGCCTGGAACACTGAGGATAACACCAAGGGCCTGGGAACACTGGAGGATAACACCAGGGGCCTGGAACACTGTGAGGATAACACCAGAAGCCTGGGAACACTGGAGGATAACACCAGGGGCCTGGGAACACTGTGAGGATAACACCAGGGCCTGGGAACACTGTGAGGATAACACCAGGGGGCTGGAACACTGTGAGGATAACACCAAGGGCCTGGGAACACTGGAGGATAACACCAGGGGCTGGGAACACTGTGAGGATAACACCAGGGGCCGGGAACACTGGAGGATAACACCAGGGGCCTGGGAACACTGTGAGGATAACACCAGGGGCCTGGGAACACTGTGAGGATAACACCAGGGCCTGGGAACACTGTGAGGATAACACCAGGGGGCCTGGAACATGGAGGATAACACCAGGGGCCTGGGAACTCTGGAGGATAACACCAGGGGCCTGGGAACACTGAGGATAACACCAGGGGCCTGGGAACACTGGAGGATAACACCAGGGGCTGGGAACACTGTGAGGATAACCAGGGGCCTGGGAACACTGTGAGGATAACACCAGGGGCCTGGGAACACTGTGAGGATAACACCAGGGGCTGGAACACTGTGAGGATAAACCAGGGGCCTGGAACACTGTGGATAACACCAAGGGCCTGGGAACACTGGAGGATAACACCAGGGGCTGGGAACACTGTGAGGATAACACCAGGGCCTGGAACACTGTGGATAACACCAGGGCCTGGGAACACTGGAGGATAACACCAGGGCCTGGAACACTGTGAGGATAACACCAGGGGCCTGGAACACTGTGAGGATAACACCAGGGGCCTGGAACACTGTGGATAACACCAGGGCCTGGGAACACTGGAGGATAACACCAGGGGCCTGGGAACACTGTGAGGATAACACCAGGGGCCTGGAACACTGGAGGATAACACCAGGGGCCTGGGAACACTGAGGATAACACCAGGGGCCTGGGAACACTGTGAGGATAACACAGGGGCCTGGGAACACTGGATAACACCAGGGCCTGGGAACACTGGAGGATAACACCAGGGGCCTGGAACACTGGAGGATAACACCAGGGGCCTGGGAACACTGTGAGGATAACACCAGGGGCCTGGAACACTGTGAGGATAACATCAGGGGCCTGGAACACTGGAGGATAACACCAGGGGCCTGGGAACTCTGGAGGATAACACCAGGGGCCTGGGAACACTGGAGGATAACACCAGGGGCCTGGGAACACTGGAGGATAACACCAGGGGCCTGGGAACACTGTGAGGATAACACCAAAGGCCTGGGAACACTGGAGGATAACACGAAAGGCCTGGGAACACTGGAGGATAACACCAGGGGCCTGGGAACACTGGAGGATAACACCAGGGGCCTGGGAACACTGTGAGGATAACACCAAAGGCTGGGAACACTGGAGGATAACACCAGGGGCCTGGGAACACTGTGAGATAACACCAAAGGCCTGGGAACACTGGAGGATAACACCAAAGGCCTGGGAACACTGGAGGATAACACCAGGGGCCTGGGAACACTGTGAGGATAACACCAAAGGCCTGGGAACACTGGAGGATAACACCAAGGCCTGGGACACTGGAGGATAACACCAGGGGCCTGGGAACACTGTGAAGATAACACCAGGGGCCTGGGAACACTGGAGGATACACCAGGGGCCTGGGAACACTGTGAGGATAACACCAGGGGCCTGGAACACTGTGAGGATAACACCAAAGGCCTGGGAACACTGGAGGATAACACCAGGGGCCTGGGAACACTGTGAAGATAACACCAAAAGCCTGGGAACACTGGAGGATAACACCAAAGGCTGGGAACACTGGAGGAAACACCAGGGGCCTGGGAACACTGGAGGATAACACCAGGGGCCTAGGAACACTGGAGGATAACACCAGGGGCCTGGAACACTGGAGGATAACACCAGGGGCTGGAACACTGGAGGATAACACCAGGGCCTGGGAACACTGTGAGGATAACACCAGGGGCCTGGGAACACTGTGAGGATAACACCAGGGGCCTGGGAACACTGGAGGATAACACCAGGGGCCTGGGAACACTGGAGGATAACACCAGGGGGCTGGGAGCACTGTGAGGATAACACCAGGGGC
>WNGS01064882.1:0-11963 GCA_020271785.1 Procambarus virginalis
GAGGCCTCCGTGGGAGGAGGCAGCACTCAGGAGGCCGTTGCACCAGCACAAATCGCAACAGATTACATCGCAACAGACGACCTGCTAGAGGCAATTAAAGCAACGTCAACCAGGACACTCACTCACATCCCAAAGGCCTCTCGCCCATTTTCTGCCGGGAAATACACTGACCACATCGGAAAATCAACGGAGGGTCAAATACCCTTGAGCAACCTCATACCATCAAAGCCTGGCACAATCTGTTACTTTTTGGCAATGCATGCTTAGGTGTACCGACAGAGGAGGCAAGACACTGGCGTCATCGTCAATAAAGCAATTAGGGATTTTCCTAGGGCAGACAGCCTAGGCCCGCCTCCCCAAACACACCAAACACCGTCGAGGCAGACCAAGTACGACAATCAGCGACAACAGAAAATTAGGTACCCAAGTCAGCAAGAAAATTGAAGAGGGCAATACAGTCGGGGCACTAAGGCTGATCACAAGTGAGGACAAAATTTTGCCCAGGGATGAAACCACAGCCCAAGCACTGAGAGAAAAACACCCCCTCAGGGCCGTAGGTGGACCTCCCCCACAGGTCAGGATTCCCCCTAACAGGAACCTCTCGTCCTCCGGGAGTCAGAGGTTTATAAAGCTGTCGTTTCATTTCCCCCGGGCTCCTCAGGAGGCTACACAGGGGAAAGACCTCAACATGTGAAGGAAATGGTGAAACCTGTTCTTGGTCCAGCTGCAGAAGCGCTCCTGACAGAAATGACAACGTTTGTCAACAACTGCCTCGCCGGGTTAATCCCTGATGAAATCAAACCATTTTTCTTTGGTGCATCCCTATGTCCCCTGAAAAAGAAGGGGGGAGGGATCAGACCCATTGCCGTTGGTAATACCCTTCGCCACCTAGTTGCAAGGGCTGCTGCCAGAAGTATCCGAATGGAAGCAACCACCATGCTGCAACCAAACCAGCTGGGGTTTGGAGTCCCCAAGGCTGTGAAGAAGCGGCCCATGCTGCACGAGCCTACATTAGCTCTCTTACTGAACACCAGGCAGTAGTAAAAATTAGATTTTAAAAACGCTTTCAACTCGGTCAAAAGGGAAGCATCCTCACTGCAGTCCAGGAACATTGCCCAAGCATTCTCCCGTTTGTGTCAGCAGGCTACAGCAAAGACTCAACCCTCCTGTTTGGCAAACATGAAGTCACCTCAGCAGAGGGAATTCAACAGGGAGACCCACTTGCACCCTTCTCTTTTGCATAGCGGTTCTAGAAATTACAACCAGACTGACCAGTGAGCTCAACATCTGGTTCCTGGATGATGGCACTCTGGCAGGCACACAAGACTCCTGCTGGAAGACCTGCAGCTGGTGAAGACACGGGGGGAGACCATGGGTCTCGTTCTTAACCCTCCAAGTGCGAAATTATTGCATCGGTGAGGTAATTATTAGAGCAGTGAAATCAGTTTTACCAGAAGCCTCAATCATTAAACCCACCGACAGCACACTACTTGGAGCACCTCTGGTCCACAATGCCATTGCTGCAGTCCTTGACAAAAAGCTTAGAGACCTAAAGAGGATGGAAGCGAGAATAGGGGACTTGGACTCCCATGATGCCCTCTACCTTCTCACAAAGTGCCTTACCTTGCCCAGGCTAACATACTTCTTAAGGTATGCACCCACTTTGGCAACCCACTTCTAAATCAATATGATGAGCTCCTCAGGTCAATATTCAGAAAGGCGCTCAACCTAGATTTAGATGACAGTCAGTGGGACCAAGCAACACTACCAGTGAGATTTGGGGGGATACCAGTGAGATTTGGGGGGATAGGCATACGAAGGCAACTGAGGTAGCACTTCCAGCATTCTTATCCTCATGTACAGCAGCCAACGAATTGTAGGGCAGATCCTACCAGAGCGTATGAGAGACACAGTGGGAACTCATGATCAACGTTCATCGAAGCAGCCAGACAATGGGACACCATTGCACACCCTCAACCCGACTACAAGTCCCAAAAGACCACAAGCAGGCCCACTGGGATAGCCCCATAATGGAAAAGACTGTCACAGCAATGATTGACAAGGCTGATGCTGAAAACAAAGCCCGCCTCCTAGCGGTAACAGCACCCCACGCCGAGGATTTTTAATTTGCTGTGCTCAATGCAGCCCTGGGAACTCGCCTCAGTCATGACGCTCTCCGCATTGGAGTTGCCCTTCGCCTTGCCGCCCCCATGCTCACCGAACATAGGGGCATCTGCGGAACTTCGATGGCAGACCATATGGTCATCATGGTCTGGTATGTCGTAAATCACAGGGTAAGATTGCAAGACATGAAGAAGTCAATGACATCATCAAAAGGAGCCTCGCCACAGCCCGCTGCCCGGCACAAAGAGAACCACACTTATCCAGACCTAACGACCCTCAGAAGCGCCCAGAGGGGTCACCTTGCTTCCTTGGAAGGATGGTAAGCAGTGGTGTGGGACTACACGTGCGCTGCTACATAGCCAGTACCTACCTCCACTACAGCACACGTGAAAGCGGTGGTGCTGCTTCTTTCAGGGAATCGCAGAAAATTATTAAATACAGAGGTCTGGCACACTGCTACAGCTTTGTTCCGATCGGCTCGGAGACCCTCGGTTCGTGGGGAAAATGTGCATTGAAGTTCCTAAAGGAATTGGAGGACAAATTGATCAGCGCTACAAAAGACCCAGAGGGGAAATGCCTGTTGCGTCTTGGGCACTAGTCCAACTGCAGAGGAATTCGAAGAAGTGTTTGACTTGTAACAATGATCGAACCTGTCTGTGACATTCATCAATGTTTCATCAATTATCAATACATAATAAAGCACAAAAAAAGGAAGGGGTGGTAGGAGAAAAGCACACAGAACTGTATTGGAGGGGATCTAAACATTCCCTCTAATGCGTTTTGCATGGTTTCTTACGAGCTATTTGTCTTGTTTGTTTGCACTGTACATAGCCAAGGGATTGTCTTTGTTTTGCTTTGTATTCAATATTAATTAAAGTTTCATTGTTCATACTATGTGTTTTGCGTGTCTTCCCTTAATTTACCACAGACAACAGCCAAGCAGTCTCTTTTTTTTTGTAAATGTGACAGGCATTGACACCAGCCATTAGGAAGACTGCCGAACATTTACACTCCTACATTTTTCCCGTCACATTTCATGGGGGCCTGTCCTAGGAGCTTCACTCAGGTACTAGTACTAGAACATCAATTTGTGGTAAGTGTACTTGGCTTTGATACAGTTGCTTTTCAATATTTTTATTACTTTTCATATTCATATGGTGCTGTGTGTATTGCGCATTCCGAGAGTAGCATATGGTGAGTGTTGGATAACTTTGGATTACGTGGTGACTGTAGGCCGCAGTCATTCTCTTAATTGGTCATCCCTCCCTCCGTGTTATTACTCGTGTTTACCACCTTTTGTCCCTAGGATATTTCTCACTCAGACAGATCATCATTTGGGTACCCTGGTACTTTGGTTTGTCTTCGGGTCAAAGCACCCTATCTTCTGCAATCCGACCGAAGGAGGATAAAGAGGGCCATAGTTCCTCTAGCACGGACTACGTTGCTGAGTTGGGACCTCAGCAGCAGTTCTCGTCACCAGTTGACAATCGCACACCTACGACACGTCGTCAGAGATGATGATATTTACTTAGGTAGGGAATTAGCTTTCTTTTTTCAGAGCACAAAGTTCGCTAATTCTGTAAGTATCATATTTCATTTAGTGGGAAAGCCTTGCTTATGTCCTATAGAGACTCGGCAAGGTATGCCTACATTCTTGGACTACCTTATTCACTTTTGAAGCAATTAAATGTTTCATTTGTTTTAGAAACTCAGTTTCATTTATTTAGTAGGATTTTCTTGCCCTTATTCTCTTACATTGAGTACCGGGTACAAGATTTCCTGCGATTGTGATTGATTAATCATTAACGTTAATTGTTAACAATTCCACAGGATAGGTACCAGTTGCCACGTTATCCTGTTTCTGACATTTACCATATCACCTATATTCGTTGTACATTTATTTGCTATTTTCACCATGTTTCGTCTCCAAGCTTTCCGTAACGATCCAGCAGGTGAAATAGGGACCTTAAGTCGTGCCAAGAGGACCGAATTACAAGCTCTTGCACACGAGTATCAACTAGATGTCCCCATGGAGCCAACAAAATGACTTGCACAACTAATCATGGATCACCTTTAGATGAAGGGAAAATTGACTCTGAAACTCACGAAAATTATTCTATTGCAGATAGACATGCTCTGGCAACTATGAAGCTAAAGCTCGAACTTGCAAAGATCGAGCGGGACAGAAGAAAGAAGAGGCGGCCCTACTGAAGGAACAACAGGAACGTGAGGCGGCCCTGGCAAAGGAAGCTCTCCAGATCAAGGAACGAGAGGCCGCCCTACTCAAAAAACAACAAGAACGTGAGACTGCACTTCGTGAGCGTGAGCGAGTACAGCTTGAAGCAAGACAACGTCACCTGGAGATGCAACGCGAGCATGACAAGAAGCAAGCTGATATGGCTCTAGCATGTCGTTGGCAAGAACTACAGTTGCAAGCTACCACTAGTCTTTCCGTAAGTTTCAATGTCTCCCATGCAAGTAAGTTAATGCCACCATTCGTTGAGACAGAGATCGATGTCATTTTCACCACTTTGAGACCCTAGCTAAAAAACTTAGCTGGCCTGCAGATCAATGGTCTACCCTTCTCAGAGTGCATCTCACAGGTAGAGCTGCAGTTACTCTCAGTACCTTAGCGTCTGAGAATGACTACCAGACCCTGAAGCAAGCAGTTTTGGACGCCTACCTTCTCTCCACCGAAAGCTACAGACGAAAATTCCGTGATTATCTAAAGGCAAGTACCACCACCTTTCTAGAATTTGCCAATACAAAGAAAAGATATTTCATGAAATGGCTGGAAGCAGCACATGTCTCTACATTTGCAGAACTCGTCAACCTCATGCTAGTTGAAGAATTCTTGAGACGTGTTCCCCCTCCGTCCGTTTATATTTAGCAGATAAAGAAGAAACCGACTACATCAAATGTGCGAAGTCGGCTGACACCTACAGCCTCATCCACCGGCTGACACCAGAACCACCTTCCAGTAAGAAGTCTTGGTACAGTTACGATAAAGTGAGTACAGATCAAGCGAGCTCTCAATTGTATTGTAAGTATTGCAAACTCTATGGACATACCATAGATAAATGTGGGAAGTCTCAATACAAAGGTAATAATGAATCTACTAAACCCAAACAGACTCCTCCTAAGTCCGGTAAGCCTGTGATGAATGTTGGTGTTCCTGTTAATGATCTTTCTCTCTTCAGTAAACACCTGTATCCTGGAACTGTCTCTACCAACGGTACAGATTCGGAGGGACGTTTCAAATTGAAGATCTTGAGGGACACAGCGGCTCTTCAGTCCATAATATTGAAATCAGCTGTGCCTAACATCACCTACACCGGGGAAACCGTCCTTATCACTGACCTCACTGCTACCACTCCGTATCCACTCGCCAGAGTCCACCTGGATTGTCCCTTCGTGACCGGTGAAGTCCAAGTCGCCATCAGGGAAAAGCCTTTTCCCATGCCTGGAGTGCAACTTCTCCTGGGCAACGACTTGGCAGAAGATCTGCAACCGTCCAACCTGATCATCATGGACAAACCCCAGGTGTGTACCTCTGTAATGGATAATCCCATCTTTGAATATGTTCCAGCAGAGGTCCAAGAAAGTGATGAAGTTTCTCCTCCGGTTTTGGTGACCACCCGTGCACAAGCTGCACGACCGCAACCAGCTGACTCTACTGCTACCGCTGTCCCTCAAGACCCTCAGAATCTACCACCGAATCTTACTAGTTGGAGTTCCGTAAGTTACAGAGGGAAGATCTTCATTAACACCATTATTCTTCCAGGCTGAGACTCAACCTGACAGTATCCCTGGGTTCTTCCTAGAGAATGAGTTGCTCTACCGCAGATACAGACCCAGTAAGCTGAAGGAGGATGACGATTGGGCCAATGTCGAACAACTAGTGATTCCCACCAGCCTACGGCCCGATATTCTACACCTGGCCCACGGAGCACTTTCTCACTATGGTTTTAACAAAACCTACCACGGAATCAGACAAGACTACTACTGGCCAGGTATGGTTAAAGACGTCAAACAGTACGTACAACAGTGTCATACATGTCAGATGGCAGGTAAACCTAACATCTCTATCCCCAAGGCTCCATTGACTCCTATCCAGGTGCCTGCGGAACCTTTCCACAGACTCATCATAGACTGTGTTGGTCCTTTACCCCGGACCAGTTCTGGCAACGCCTATATACTAACCATCCTGTGTCCTACCACCAGATTCCCCATAGCAGTTCCAGTAAAGAACATTACGGCTGCTACTGTGGTGAAACACCTATTGAAGATCTTCACCCAGTATGGATTTCCAAGAGAGGTTCAAAGTGACTGTGGCACCAACTTCACCAGTGATCTCTTCAAGAAGACACTGGAAGAGTTCAACATCACACAGGTATTGTCCAGCCCCTATCATCCTGCTTCACAGGGTTCTCTTGAACGTAGTCATCAGACTATTAAAGCACTCCTAAAGAAATTTTGCAATGAAACCTTGAAGGACTGGGATAAACAACTTGACCTCATTATGTGCATTTTCAGAAGTCTCCCCAATGAGTCTCTAGGAGTATCTCCTTATGAGATGCTCTACGGACGTAAGTGCCGTACTCCTCTCAAAGCTTTTAAAGACTCTCTACGTAATGCCACCTTCAGTGAGCCTCAGAATGTGCCCCAGTTTCTTCAAAACTTAAAACACATTCTAGAGAGAGTACGTAAATTTGCTAATGACAATCTATTGAAAGCTCAGGAGAGGATGAAGACTCATTACGACCAAAGCAGCAAAATAAGGAAATTTAAACCAGGAGACTTCGTGTTGGCATATTTTCCTATCCCAGGTTCTCCATTGCAAAACAAGTTTTCAGGACCCTACCGCATCAAGGAGTGCAGAAACAACCACAACTACGTTCTTGAGACTCCAGATAGGCGGCGGAAGACCCAGTTGTGCCACGTCAACCTCCTGAAGCAGTATCAAGGTACTCCCCCCACTGTGTTGGTATCATCCCATTTAAAGGTCCATACCTCCACAGTGAGACCTTCCCTGCTTCTCCTCCCGAAAGCACTAACACTGAGTCAGTGCCTTCCAACTCGGAAATCCTAACTGATCTTCATACCATTTACAGGACTATAATAGTGCTCCTTTGCCATGTTCTAATCCTATTCTCGCCTCGCCAGATATCACGAAGCCTTTCATCCTCCATGTCGACGCCAGTGGTACCGGCATCGGGGGTGTCCTGATGCAACAACGAGGCGAGGAGGTTCTACCTGTTAGCTACTACAGCTACAAGTTAAAACCACACCAGAAGAATTACAGCACTATCGAAAAGGAGCTACTCTCCATCGTCCTGAATTTACAGCACTTTGCATCGTACCTACAAGGTGCTCGGTCTACCACCATCTACTCGGACCACAATCCCCTACGCTTCTTGCAGCAAGCCCAATTCAACAATCAACGACTTCTACGATGGGCTTTATATCTGCAGAATTTCAACCTGGAGATCTTCTACATCAAGGGTTCTGACAACATCATAGCAGACGCCCTCTCCAGAGTCTATGAGGTAGAGGCAGCTCCACCTACCACTCTACCATCAGAAGAAGTAACTTGACCCAGTAAGAGCAGGCTTCGGGGGAGAGTTGTGACGATAATCTCTTTCAAGAGAGATTGAGCCTGCTCTTCCCTACATAAAGTTACTTACATATCTACAAGAATAAGATGCTACATTCAAGATACGTCTACCAGTAGCACAAAACGTTTTGACCAGGAGGCAAAACGTACCCCCTACTCCACACTCCCTCCACGCCGGCTCGCCACCCGTCGTCAACCAGCAAACTACCATTCCCAGCCTGCCTGCTTCTGATTGGTGACCAGCCGACTGCACACCTGCACCTCTGCACCTCAGCGCCATCTACCTGAGTCGATGTCTGGGCTTGACCAGCCATTGAGTCAGAATATCCTTGTGCTCTCAGCTGTGAACAACTAACTGATACACGTCCTGTTTATCGGTGGAGGTTCTAAGCTAGCGCTCATATTCTCAGCACCTATTATTATCATTTTACCTTTATATTATTCCTAGAGTAAATTATTCACTTATTTATTTTTATGTTATATTTTTTACTTGTTTGTTTGCACTGTACATAGCCAAGGGATTGTCTTTGTTTTTGCTTTGTTTTCAGTATTAATTAAAGTTTCATTGTTCATACTATGTGTTTGTGTCTTCCCTTACTTTACCACAGACAACAGCCAAGCAGTCTCATTTTTTTTGTAAATGTGACAGGCATTGACACCAGCCATTAGGAAGACTGCCGAACATCTACACTCCTACATTTTTCCCGTCACATTTCATGGGGGCCTGTCCGGGAGGCAGCCTCTCTCTTTACTTAGGTAGGGAATTAGCTTTCTTTTACAGTTCACAAAGTTTGCTAATTCTGTAAGTATCATGTTCAATTTAGTGGAAAAAAAAACCTTGCTTATGTCCTATGGAGACTCGGCAATGTATGCCTACATTCTTGGACTACCTTATTCACTTTTGAAGCAATTTAATGTTTCATTTGTTGTAGAAACTCAGTTTCGTTTATTTAGTACGATTTTCTTGCCCTTATTCTCTTACATTGAGTACCGGGTACAAGATTTCCTGTGATTTTGATTGACTAATCATTAACGTTAATTGTTAACAATTCCACAGGATGGGTACCAGTTGCCACGTTATCCTGTTTCTGACATTTTCCATATCACAACTATATTCGTTGTACATTTATTTGCTAATTTTCACAATGTTTCGTCTCCAAGCTTTCCGTAACGATCCAGCAGGAGAAATAGGGACCTTAAGTCGTGCCAAGAGGATCGAATTACAAGCTCTTGCCCACAAGTATCAGCTAGATGTCCCCCAAGGAGCCAACAAAAATGACTTGCTTAACCTGATCATGGATTACCTTTTATATGAAGGAAAAATTGACCCTGAAACTCACAAAAATTATTCTATTGCAGATAAACATGGTCTGGCAACGATTAAATTAAAGCTCAAACTTGCGACAATTGAGCGGGAGCAACAAAAGGAAGCCCTACAACAACAAAAGGAAGCTCTCCATATCAAGGAACGAGAGATGGCCCTAAAGAAGGAAGAGGCTGACATGATGAACAAGAACGTGTGATGGCCCTCAAAAAACGAGACACTGCCCTACTCCGTGAGCGTGAGTGAGAGCAGCTTCAAGCAAGAAAACGTGACCTGGAAATACAACAAGAGTACAGTAAACGGCAAGCTGATCGTGCTCTCGAATATCGTCGACAAGAACTAGCATTGGAAACTACACACAACACTCAGCGCCAACAAGCTACCACTAGTCTTCCCGTAAGTTTCATTGTCTCCCATGAAAGTAAGTTAATGCCACCATTCGTTGAGACAGAGATTGATGTCTTTTTCACCACTTTTGAGACCCTAGCTAATAAACTTAGCTGGTCTGTAGATCAATGGTCTACCCTTCTCAGAGTGCATCTCACAGGTAGAGCTGCAGTTACTCTCAGTACCTTAGCGTCTGAGAATGACTACCAGACCCTGAAGCAAGCAGTTTCGGAGGCCTACCTTCTCTCCACCGAAAGCTACGACGAAAATTCCGTGATTATCTAAAGATAAGTACCACCACCTTTCTAGAATTTGCCAATACAAAGAAAAGATATTTCATAAAATGGCTGGAAGCAGCACATCTCTACATTTCCAGAATTCGTCAACCTCATTCTAGATGAAGAATTCTTGAGACGTATTCCCCCTCCCGTCCGTTATATTTAGCAGATAAAGAAGAAACCGACTACATCAAATGTGCAAAGTCGGCTGACACCTACAGCCTCATCCACCGGCTGACACCAGAACCACCGTCCAGTAAGAAGTCTTGGTACAGTTACGATAAAGTGAGTACAGATCAAGCGAGCTCACAATTGTATTGTAAGTATTGCAAACTCTATGGACATATTATAGATAAATGTGGGAAGTCTCAATACAAAGGTAATAAAGAATCTACTAAAACCAAACAGACTCCTCCTAAGTCCGGTAAGCCTGTGATGAATGTTGGTGTTCCTGTTAATGATCTTTCTCTCTTCAGTAAACACCTGTATCCTGGAACTGTCTCTACCAACGGTACAGATTCGGAGGGACGTTTCAAATTGAAGATCTTGAGGGACACAGCGGCTCTTCAGTCCATAATATTGAAATCAGCTGTGCCTAATATCACCAACACCAGGGAAACCGTCCTCATCACTGACCTCACTGCTACCACTCCGTATCCACTCGCCAGAGTCCACCTGGATTGTCCCTTCGTGACCGGTGAAGTCCAAGTCGCCATCAGGGAAAAGCCTTTTCCCATGCCTGGAGTGCAACTTCTCCTGGGCAACGACTTGGCAGAAGATCTGCAACCGTCCAACCTGATCATCATGGACAAACCCCAGGTGTGTACCTCTGTAATGGATAATCCATCTCTGAATATGTTCCAGCAGAGATTCAAGAAAGTGATGAAGTTTCTCCTCAGGTTTTGGTGACCACCCGTGCACAAGCTGCACGACCACAACCAGCTGAATCTACTGCTACCGCTGTCCCTCAAGACCCTCAGAATGAACCACCGAATCTTACTAGATTGGAGTTCCGTAAGTTACAGAGGGAAGATCCTTCATTAACACCATTATTCTTCCAGGCTGAGACTCAACCTGACAGTATCCCTGGGTTCTTCCTTGAGAACGATTTGCTCTACCGCAGATACAGACCCAGTAACTGAAGGAGGATGACGATTGGGCCAATGTCGAACAACTAGTGATTCCCACCAGCCTACGGCCCAATATTCTACACCTGGCCCACGAGCACTTTCTCACTGTGGTTTTAACAAAACCTACCACGGAATCAGACAAGACTACTACTGGCCAGGTATGGTTAAAGAAGTCAAACAGTACGTACAACAGTGTCAAACATGTCAGTGGCAGGTAAACCTAACATCTCTATCCCCAGAGCTCCATTGACTCCTATCCAGGTGCCTGCGGAACCCTTCCACAGACTCATCATAGACTGTGTTGGTCCTTTACCCCGAACCAGTTCTGGCAACTAACCATCCTGTGTCCTACCACCAGATTCCCCATAGCAGTTCCAGTAAAGAACATTACGGCTGCTACTCTGGTGAAACACCATTGAAGATATAACCCAGTATGGATTTCCAAGAGAGGTTCAAAGTAACTGTGGCACCAACTTCACCAGTGATCTCTTCAAGAAGACAGTGGAAGAGTTCAACATCTCACAGGTATTGTCCAGCCCCTATCATCCTGCTTCACAGGGTTATCTTGAACGTAGTCATTAGACTATTAAAGCACTCCTAAAGAAATTTTTGTAATGAGACCTTGACGGATTGGGGTAAACAACTTGACCTCATTATGTGCATTTTCAGAAGTCTCCCCAATGAGTCTCTAGGAGTATCTCCTTATGAGATGCTCTACGGACGTAAGTGCCGTACTCCTCTCAAAGCTTTTAAAGACTCTTTGCGTAATGCCACCTTTAGTGACCCTCAGAATGTGCCCCAGTTTCGTCAAAACTTACAACACATTCTAGAGAGAGTACGTAAATTTGCTAATGACAATCTATTGAAACTCAGGAGAGGATGAAGACTCATTACGACCAAAGCAGCAAAATATGGAAATTAAAACCAGGAGACTTGGTGATGGCATATTTTTCTATCCCAGGTTCTCCATTGCAAACAGTTTTCAGGACCCTACAGCATCAAGGAGTGCAGAAACAACCACACTACTACGTTCTTGAGACTCCAGATAGGCGGCGAAGTCCCAGGTGTGCCACGTCAACCTCTTGAAGCAGTATCAAGGTACT
>WNGS01064887.1:23425-58585 GCA_020271785.1 Procambarus virginalis
TGAGAGGTCCCCACCTTGACTAACAAGGTACACTTGTGACAGGTCCCCACCATGACTACAAGGTACACTTGTCTGAGGTCCCCACCAGGCCTGACTAACAAGGTACACTAGTGACAGGGTCCCCACCATGACTAACACGGTACACTAGTGAGAGGTCCCCACCATGACTAACAAGGTACACTAGTGAGAGGTCCCCACCATGACTAACAAGGTACACTTGTGACAGGTCCCCACCATGACTAACAAGGTACACTAGTGAGAGGTCCCCACCATGACTAACAAGGTACACTAGTGAGAGGTCCCCACCATGACTAACAAGGTACACTAGTGAGAGGTCCCCACCATGACTAACAAGGTACACTAGTGATAGGTCCCCACCATGACTAACAAGGTACACTTGTGAGAGGTCCCCACCATGACTAACAAGGTACACTTGTGAGAGGTCCCCACCATGACTAACAAGGTACACTAGTGAGAGGTCCCCACCATGACTAACAAGGTACACTAGTGATAGGTCCCCACCATGACTAACAAGGTACACTTGTGAGAGGTCCCCACCATGACTAACAAGGTACACTTGTGAGAGGTCCCCACCATGACTAACAAGGTACACTTGTGAGAGGTCCCCACCATGACTAACAAGGTACACTTGTGAGAGGTCCCCACCATGACTAACAAGGTACACTAGTGACAGGTCCCCACCATGACTAACAAGGTACACTAGTGATAGGTCCCCACCATGACTAACAAGGTACACTAGTGATAGTCCCCACCATGACTAACAAGGTACACTGGTGATAGGTCCCCACCATGACTAACAAGGTACACTAGTGATAGGTCCCCACCATGACTAACAAGGTACACTAGGGATAGGTCCCCACCTTGACTAACAAGGTACACTTGTGACAGGTCCCCACCATGACTAACAAGGTACACTTGTGAGAGGTCCCCACCATGACTAACAAGGTACACTTGTGACAAGTCCCCACCATGACTAACAAGGTACACTTGTGAGAGGTCCCCACCATGACTAACAAGGTACACTTGTGAGAGGTCCCCACCATGACTAACAAGGTACACTTGTGAGAGGTCCCCACCATGACTAACAAGGTACACTAGTGATATGTCCCCACCTTGACTAACAAGGTACACCTGTGATAGGTCCCCACCTTGACTAACAAGGTACACTTGTGAGAGGTCCCCACCTGACTAACAAGGTACACTTGTGACAGGTCCCCACCTTGACTAACAAGGTACACTAGTGAAAGGTCCCCACCTTGACTAACAAGGTACACCTGTGATAGGTCCCCACCTTGACTAACAAGGTACACTAGTGATAGGTCCCCACCTTGACTAACAAGGTACACTAGTGAAAGGTCCCCACCTTGACTAACAAGGTACACCTGTGATAGGTCCCCACCTTGACTAACAAGGTACACTAGTGATAGGTCCCCACCATGACTAACAAGGTACACTAGTGACAGGTCCCCACCATGACTAACAAGGTACACTAGTGATAGGTCCCCACCATGACTAACAAGGTACACTTGTGAGAGGTCCCCACCATGACTAACAAGGTACACTTGTGACAGGTCCCCACCATGACTAACAAGGTACACTTGTGAGAGGTCCCCACCTTGACTAACAAGGTACACTTGTGACAGGTCCCCACCATGAGTAACAAGGTACACTTGTGACAGGTCCCCACCATGACTAACAAGGTACACTTGTGAGAGGTCCCCACCATGACTAACAAGGTACACTAGTGACAGGTCCCCACCTTGACTAACAAGGTACACTTGTGATAGGTCCCCACCATGACTAACAAGGTACACTAGTGATAGGTCCCCACCATGACTAACAAGGTACACTTGTGAGAGGTCCCCACCATGACTAACAAGGTACACTTGTGAGAGGTCCCCACCATGACTAACAAGGTACACTAGTGAGAGGTCCCCACCATGACTAACAAGGTACACAAGTGATAGGTCCCCACCATGACTAACAAGGTACACTTGTGAGAGGTCCCCACCATGACTAACAAGGTACACTTGTGAGAGGTCCCCACCATGACTAACAAGGTACACTAGTGAGAGGTCCCCACCATGACTAACAAGGTACACTAGTGATAGGTCCCCACCATGACTAACAAGGTACACTTGTGAGAGGTCCCCACCATGACTAACAAGGTACACTTGTGAGAGGTCCCCACCATGACTAACAAGGTACACTTGTGAGAGGTCCCCACCATGACTAACAAGGTACACTAGTGACAGGTCCCCACCTTGACTAACAAGGTACACTAGTGATAGGTCCCCACCATGACTAACAAGGTACACTAGTGATAGGTCCCCACCATGACTAACAAGGTACACTGGTGATAGGTCCCCACCATGACTAACAAGGTACACTAGTGATAGGTCCCCACCATGACTAACAAGGTACACTAGGGATAGGTCCCCACCTTGACTAACAAGGTACACTTGTGACAGGTCCCCACCATGACTAACAAGGTACACTTGTGACAGGTCCCCACCATGACTAACAAGGTACACTTGTGAGAGGTCCCCACCATGACTAACAAGGTACACTAGTGACAGGTCCCCACCATGACTAACAAGGTACACTAGTGACAGGTCCCCACCATGAATAACACGGTACACTAGTGATAGGTCCCCACCATGAATAACACGGTACACTAGTGATAGGTCCCCACCATGACTAACAAGGTACACTAGTGACTGGTCCCCACCATGACTAACAAGGTACACTAGTGATAGGTCCCCACCATGACTAACAAGGTACACTAGTGACAGGTCCCCACCATGACTAACAAGGTACACTAGTGACAGGTCCCCACCATGACTAACAAGGTACACTAGTGACAGGTCCCCACCATGACTAACAAGGTACACTGTGACAGGTCCCCACCTTGACTAACAAGGTACACGTGTGACAGGTCCCCACCTTGACTAACAAGGTACACTTGTGACAGGTCCCCACCTTGACAAACAAGGTACACTTGTGACAGGTCCCCACCTTGACTAACAAGGTACACTAGTGACAGGTCCCCACCATGACTAACAAGGTACACTTGTGACAGGTCCCCACCTTGACTAATAAGGTACACTTGTGACAGGTCCCCACCATGACTAACAAGGTACACTTGTGAGAGGTCCCCACCATGACTAACAAGGTACACTAGTGATAGGTCCCCACCATGACTAACAAGGTACACTAGTGACAGGTCCCCACCATGACTAACAAGGTACACTTGTGAGAGGTCCCCACCATGACTAACAAGGTACACTTGTGAGAGGTCCCCACCATGACTAACAAGGTACACTTGTGACAGGTCCCCACCTTGACTAACAAGGTACACTAGTGACAGGTCCCCACCATGACTAACAAGGTACACTTGTGAGAGGTCCCCACCATGACTAACAAGGTACACTAGTGACAGGTCCCCACCATGACTAACAAGGTACACTAGTGACAGGTCCCCACCATGACTAACAAGGTACACTAGTGACAGGTCCCCACCATGACTAACAAGGTACACTAGTGACAGGTCCCCACCATGACTAACAAGGTACACTAGTGACAGGTCCCCACCTTGACTAACAAGGTACACTTGTGATAGGTCCCCACCTTGACTAACACGGTACACTAGTGACAGGTCCCCACCATGACTAACAAGGTACACTAGTGATAGGTCCCCACCATGACTAACAAGGTACACTAGTGACAGGTCCCCACCATGACTAACAAGGTACACTAGTGACAGGTCCCCACCATGACTAACAAGGTACACTAGTGATAGGTCCCCACCATGACTAACAAGGTACACTAGTGACAGGTCCCCACCATGACTAACAAGGTACACTAGTGACAGGTCCCCACCATGACTAACAAGGTACACTAGTGACAGGTCCCCACCATGACTAACAAGGTACACTTGTGAGAGGTCCCCACTATGACTAACAAGGTTCACTTGTGAGAGGTCCCCACCATGACTAACAAGGTACACTAGTGACAGGTCCCCACCATGACTAACAAGGTACACTTGTGATAGGTCCCCACCATGACTAACACGGTACACTTGTGACAGGTCCCCACCATGACTAACAAGGTACACTTGTGAGAGGTCCCCACCATGACTAACAAGGTACACTTGTGACAGGTCCCCACCATGACTAACAAGGTACACTAGTGACAGGTCCCCACCATGACTAACAAGGTACACTAGTGACAGGTCCCCACCATGACTAACAAGGTACACTTGTGATAGGTCCCCACCATGACTAACAAGGTACANCACACTGCACCCCAATTCTAAGCTAAAATCTCATAATGTCTAAACCAAATAATGCCCACCATCTGAACAGACTGAACGACAGTAAACCTAGGCCCATTCCAAGAAGCTTTTCTCCAGTCTCAAAATATAAGTTTTCTTTTTAATTATAACCACACCCGAGGCCAACTCAAGTTCCTGCAAGACGCCCTGCATGCACAAAACAGACTCGAAAGAAACCACAAACACCAACGTAATGTCACCATACCCACAAACCTGAGAGGCAACCTCGGAGGAATGACCAATACATGTACCTTCAGAACTCCATACAGTGGCTCCTGAGAAACTACATACAGCAGCATCGACAGGGGACAACATACGAATCAAGTCCAGAAAATGAGGCACAGCCACAAACTATGTAAGAATTTCAACACAAACCAGACATCAACATGGTCAAACACTCTTGACCAATCTAAATTTGTCATAGCTGCCGACCTGCTGGTGTCTGAGGCATAAAAACACCCTGAATGAAGTTGTTGCAGTGATTATGTTTATTTCAACATTCTTACTCGATTTTAATGGACCAGAAATCTTGTGTATTGTATTTACATTCCAGTTTGTGATCATTCTATTGTCTTGAAAGGGGCAAAATGCATTGCTCAGTGCAAGGGTTTAGTCAAGTGAAATTATACAGTGTCTCACATCAACCACTGTCCCGCAGCCATAACTCTTGATGCTTGGTGGCGCTCACGTTCGACTTTGTTTTGCACCAAAAATTTAACCTAAGTACGTCCCTCTGTTGTCACTGCTTCACTATAGATCATCCCTGTTAAAACTTTGGTTTGGCCCTGCTCTTTATTTCTCTGATCACAGGACTTTTCCTCCTGTTCTCTATGTCCTGTCCACCTCTAGTATTTCGTTTCACACCCCCAAACACCGGCCCAAAACCCCTACCGGCACACACACACACACACAATAGCACAATATTGCTTATGTTGCCTCGAGCCTAAAGGACACAGTCTCCAGTCTCGTGTGGATCTGCAGCGTCCTCCAGGAAAATTTTACTTTTTCTTACAGCTTCATTCCTCTGAAACATCTCTCTCTGAGCTCTCTGACAATCCGGAATATTTGTGTTTTTTTCTAGACAATATACTCAGAGGATAAAATCTTGCTGTCGATATTGCGTGTTGATGGCACTGTGATGGATTGTCCTTATTCAGCTTCCTAGTTCTATTAATCACGGAAGAGTCTAAAACCTGTACCAGTATGAAAATGATGAGGTCATAGTGACGTCACACACCTCGTGCACACTATATAATATAAAGAATTGTTAAATCTGATTTTTGTCGGGACTAGTTGGGTTGGCATAGGTTAGGTTAGGATAGCGTAAGTTATAAGTTGGATTTGGTTAGGTGCATTTCAGGTGTAGTGGCTGTATTAGCTCAATGTGTTCTTGAGTGTTCTCAAAATGTTATTGAATGTGGTGGTGGTAGTACAAGGGGGACCTGAAGCAGAGCTGCAGTTCGGAGTCCCACTAAGATGTTGTGGGGGTTTTCAATTTTTGCTTTCACGACTGCAATGCATTCGTCGCCAATGTACATGTGGCAGACGCTTCACGAAACTGTCGGAATTAGCAAAATAGAAAATACGAGAGCAACCGTACAGGGCCTGGGAGCAAGGTCGAGTTAGAGTCCTTGAGGGTCTTCTCAGACTAGCCTCACCTGGTCCTGCTCCACGTTGGTCGTTGGAATCTCCTCAATGATTTAACACTTTAAGGGACTCCTAGGGTCCTCATCACATTTATAGTTTAGTGAATTAGGCAACTCGGTGTTGAAGACACCTGGAGCTGAAGGCTTGAATAAATATTGGCAGTATTCAGAAGTGGTCCAACGGAAACACCGCATAAAGCTTAACAGTAGTTTATTTACTAACTTAACCACTAATACAAAGGGTGTTTGATTTATTTTAGATTGGTGTCAGAAAGGCTATGGTTGTATTAGCATGACTCTTGACTTCTGGCTAATCGACTCGGATCCACTGGTGGAGTAACAACTAACTTAACACAGTTGACAGCCAATCATTAACACGGCAACCTAACTGCCGGTATGCAAAGGGATCACAAGAGTTCCAACCGGATACTCGGTAATGATGATATGCAATAACTCACAAATACACTGACAATGGGACAGGCAATAACATGCACAATAATAATCACACACAATAACTAAATGTGTGGTGTATGTGAAGCTCACATTCACAGACGAGTGTAATCCCATGATACCACACAGATAAACATGCATACACCGTCGGGTGCCTTCACCTATAACCTGTGTTAGGTATGAGTAGGTGAGAACTGTGGTTGATCCCTCAGATCAACACAGACAGACACAATAAAACAATGACAAGATCTTGTACTTACAGATAGGGTACCTCTCATTATTCACTCACTCAGGCACATTTATGCAAGAACTCGTAGGTAGCCTGACAGCTGGTCCTACTCGATACGACGTGAGACCATTGACAACAGGCTTTCCCACAAACCGTACTTGACACGGAGCAGCCATTTTATGCACCCTGAGCACATGTAGCCACACCCTTAGCACATGTAGCCACACCCTTAGCACATGTAGCCACACCCTTAGCACATGTAGCCACACCCTTAGCACATGTAGCCACACCCTGAGCACATGTAGCCACACCCTGAGCACATGTAGCCACACCCTGAGCACATGTAGCCACACCCTTAGCACATGTAGCCACACCCTTAGCACATGTAGCCACACCCTTAGCACATGTAGCCACACCCTTAGCACATGTAGCCACACCCTTAGCACATGTAGCCACACCCTTAGCACATGTAGCCACACCCTCAGCACATGTAGCCACACCCTCAGCACATGTAGCCACACCCTTAGCACATGTAGCCACACCCTTAGCACATGTAGCCACACTCTTAGCACATGTAGCCACACCCTTAGCACATGTAGCCACACCCTGAGCACATGTAGCCACACCCTTAGCACATGTAGCCACACCCTTAGCACATGTAGCCACACCCTTAGCACATGTAGCCACACTCTTAGCACATGTAGCCACACCCTTAGCACATGTAGCCACACCCTTAGCACATGTAGCCACACCCTTAGCACATGTAGCCACACCCTTAGCAGATGTAGCCACACTTTTAGCACATGTAGCCACACCCTGAGCACATGTAGCCACACCCTTAGCACATGTAGCCACACCCTTAGCACATGTAGCCACACCCTGAGCACATGTAGCCACACCCTGAGCAGATATTGTGAGAAAATCACAGCCTTAGCAGAAGGCCCCACCTACAGTATCAGCTAAGAAACACTTGTTTAGAGTAGATAATTTGTGAAACTGAAGATAGAATAGTAGTGTTCATAATTAAAGTAGCTTTAAGAAAAATAGTAGATTAGATCACCATATGTGGTATAATTTATATTTTGTATAATGAGGTAAACAAGTACTGCTTGTACCATGTCCTGTACAAAGTGGTGCAAGTTGCATTTGTCCCTCCAACTGTGTGCAGAAATATTTTAACAGGCTGAATCAATTTATACAGTCCACTAAGATCCAAAATAATATTGAACTTAACTAAAAAAAAAAAAAAAAATAGAATAAAAAAGAAAAATTGCCTGCTAGGATTTTCCCACATACCTCATTGTTGCGGCTGGCCTAGAAGCCATGCTCTGTAAGTGGGTGGTAGGCCTATTCACTGGGAGGCAAGGCCTCCCAGTCAAGGGGAGCCATTGGTCAAGGGGTATAGGGGGGGGGGGGAGGGAAGACATGGTCTTGACTTGCGTGGAGGAAAAAGCCATTTTAAAGAGGTTAAAAGAGGGAACATATCTAAGGTGTCTAATTTGTATTTATATTTTATCGGCGTGTGAGGCAGGGAATTATCAGGGGAAAGCGCCAAGCCTTCACAGCTATATAGCACTGGGAAGGGGTTAGGATAAGGATTTGGGATGGGACGGGGGAAAGGAATGGTGCCTAACCACTTGTGGACGGCCGGGGATTGAACGCCGACCTGTACGAAGCGAGACCGCCGCTCTACCGTCCAGCCCCAGTGGTTGGGCTGAGTGTGAATAATTATTCTTTATTAAAATACCATTGACATATTAGTCATACATTCCTTTGGATTTTTGGATGTCAGTGAACAATGCACAGAGATTTTTGAGTTTGAATTGCAATCCTGTCTTGTTCACTAAGTACGTCAGTCCGTCATTGCTATATCATCCTTTTGTTTCATGGCGAATTTAATTGCCAAATCGCTCTTCCCGAGGCAGTCATTTTCGTATCAGTGATGTAGTGAACATTCTCAAGAGTACTCAAGGACCAGGTGAGAACCTGCCTCCACAACTTTCCTGCGAAGAACCCAACCCGTCCTCGACTCAAGTCTATTACATCCAGCGGTCGACCCCACAGACGCATTCATAAATTTTAACATGCTGTTCATTCAAAACGGGAATTTTCTCAAGTATAAATTAATATTATAATATATTGGCATATTGTGTATATATAGGCATAGGATAGGTTAGGTCAGGTGTTTAGGTTCTGTTGGAGATTATTTGTATTTGTAGTACGTGGGTGAAGCATTTATAGCGTTGTGATTCGAACAAAATTCGTCAGTGAAGCACTTGTTCCGGATATGTTCGAACGTCAGCAGTTGTGAGTCGTGTGTAAACCGCTTTTCATTCATAAACAGGGGGTTTGGCGGGTGCATGGAATCACTTTTGGATCTTTGTTTGGAGGACGGGCTGGAAAAACCTTGTACACGGGTCAGGTGTTTACAAGCCTGGGGCCAGATTCACGCAAGTACTTACGAACGTGTACATCTTTCCTCAATCTTTGACAGCTTTGGTTACATTTATTAAACAGTTTACAAGCATGAAAACTTCCCATTCAATGGCTGTTATGGTTATAAACACCCTCCTGGTGCTTCGGAGCTCATTAACTGTTTAATTATTAGAAACAAAGCCACCAAAGATTGAGAAAAGATGTACAGGTTCGTAAGTGTTTGCGTAAGTGCTTTCGTGAATCTGGCCCCTGAACATCTGCCAGATTAAGATCAAGTCATGGGCAGATCGCCTAACAGCTGAGTGGACAGTGCTTCGGATTCGTAGTCCTGAGGTTCCGGGTTCGATCCCTGGTGGAGGCGGAAACAAATTGAGCAGAGTTTCTTTCACCCTTATGCCCCTGTTCACCAAGCAGTAAATAGGTACCTGGGAGTCACACAGCTTCTACGGGCTGCTTCCTGGGTGTGGTGGTTTTCTTCTTTGCTTCACGACTGCAATGCGTACGTCGCCAATGTACATGTGGCAGACGCTTCACGAAGCTGTCGGAATTAGCAGAATAGAAAATACGAGAGCAACCGTACAGGGCCTGGGAGCAAGGTCGAGTTAGAGTCCTTGAGGGTCTCTTCTCAGACTAGCCTCACCTGGTCCTGCTCCACGTTGATCGTTGGAATCTCCTCAATGATGTAACACTTTAAGGGACTCCTAGGGTCCTCATCACATTTATAGTTTAGTGAATTAGGCAACTCGGTGTTGAAGACACTTAGAGCTGAAGGCTGGAGTAATTAATTGGCAGTATTCAGAAGTGGTTCAACGGAAACACCGCATAAAGCTTAACAGTAGTTTATTTACTAACTTAACCACTAATACAAAGGGTGTTTGATTTACTTTAGATTGGCGTCAGCAAAGCTATGGTTGTATTAGCGAGACTCTTGACGTCTGGCTAATCGACTCGTATCCACTCGTGGAGAAACACCTAACTTAACACAGTTGACAGCCAATCATTAACACGGCAACCTAACTGCCGGTATGCAAAGGGATCACAGGAGTTCCAACCAGATACTCGGGTAATGATGATATGCAATAAATCACAAATACACTGTCAATGGGACAGGCAATAACATGCACAATAATAATCACACACAATAACTAAATGTGTGGTGTATGTGAAGCTCACATTCACAGACGAGTGAAATGCCGTGATACCACACAGATAACCACGCATTTACCGTTGATTCACCTATAACCTGCGACAGGTATAAGAAGGTGAGAACTGTGGTTGATCCCTCAGATCAACACAGACAGACACAATAAAACAATGACAAGATCTTGTACTTACAGATAAGGTACTTTTCCTTACTTACTCAGGCACATTTATACAAGCACTCGTAGGTAGCCTGATAGCTGGTTTTGCTTGTAGACACGGAGGGTACTTGCAGTAGGGCGTGCTGCTTGCTTAACAGACACACACACACACACACACACACACACACACAGGCGAGGCGAGGTTGAGAGGCGGGACCAAAGAGCCAAAGCTCAACCCCCGCAAGCACAATTAGGTGAGTACACACTGGCACTGGCGGTGAGTAAGGTGGTGACGTCACGTAGTAGTGAGGGTGGCGGCGGGCGCTCGAGGCTTCACGCTCGGGTCAGAGTGGCGGCTGGTGGCTGCAGGTTATATGGTACCATGCACTACACTGTACACTGTGGTACAGGTACACTGTGGTAAAGTCTCACACAGATTACTTAGCGGTGGCACTGCTTAGTTCACTCTAAGTCACTCACAACGATCTTTGTCACCAGGGGTTACCTGATACCAGTCTGTTTCGCCCTGGAGATTGTCACTTTAGGCTTCTGAACAATATACTCACACTCGTGATTCTGGGCGAGGGTTGGGTATATCGAAAAGACGCCAAGTTAACTTGACGGAGAGGAATGACGGTATTCAATCTATTGGCTGGTAGACAGAACAAGACACGTCCTCTGTGTAATGGCTCCCTCACGTGAATGCTCTACAAGTGCTGCCGGGCATCTCGTGGCACACAACACAAAAAGAGTTACAATTGACCAATAGCATTGCAGCAAATGGGCGGGAAACCAATCATATTGAACGTTCGATGATCAGTAGCAGGAGTGACGTGATGAACACGTCACGACCATGTCATAGCTGTTATTCACCATTGCCCCGGTTGACCCCAGAGGTCAGACGGTCGTTGGCGTCTCCTCTCTCTCTCACACTCCGCACCAGCCAATGTACTCACTGACCTTTGGTGGCAAGTATGCTTAACTCCCTGTATCTACTTTCTGCTGGACATACGGCAGCCTCCGTATTATGAAAGTGTTCCTGGGTAAGTGGGCATTCTGGGGATACCAACATGCCAGGTCACTATCCAGGGTTAACAGAAATAGGGCCTTGTGCGCAAAGTTCAGTGCACTGTGCACTGCAATGAGCCATTCTAGTCAGCCAGCTATGGGAGATCTTGAGAGACCATTCTCTGACAGGGGGGTGTTGTAACAAAAAGGAGCCTGGTCGAGGACCGGGCCGCGGGGACTCTATGCCCCGAAATCATCTGAAGATAATCTCTAGAGGTGGTCTGCCTGCGTGAAAGGAGATGTTGAGCTGTGTTCGCAGAGTGAGGATGACAGACAAGCGATTCCTGACGATTTCAGGTAGCAGGGACAAAAACAAACAGAAGAATATGCACAGTCAGTAAGTGAAAGTCTGAGTTACAGGGACAATGGCCGAAGAAGTGAAGTGATCAACGCCAGACGGGACCAGGGGTTCAAACTTCAAGACAATCTCAAGAGTGAAAACTCACAAGAAGGACGCAACAGGACCACACACGGCAAGACAAACACAATAATTCAAGAAGACTAGAAAAATGAGGAATGGTTGTTAGAGTTTAACCCAAGCAAATCTAATGAAGATAGGTGGAGGGAGCAGGAAGCCAGATACAAGGTATCATTTAGGAGATGAANATATATATATATATATATATGTCGTACCTAGTAGCCAGAACGCACTTCTCAGCCTACTATGCAAGGCCCGATTTGCCTAATAGGCCAAGTTTTCATGAATAATTGTTTTTCGACTACCTAACTACCTAACCTAACCTAACTTTTTCGGTACCTAACCTAACCTAACCTATAAAGATAGGTTAGGTTAGGTAGGGTGGTTAGGTTTGGGTCATATATCAACGTTAATTTAACTCCAATAAAAAAATTGACCTCATACATTAGGAATGGGTAGCTTTATCATGTCATAAGAAAAAAATTAGAGAAAATATTAATTCAGGAAAACTTGGCTTATTAGGCAAATCTGGCCTTGCATAGTAGGCCAAAAAGTGAGTTCTGGCTACTAGGTACGACTTATATATATACAAGAAGGTTCATGGATTGGGGATACATAGCATAGTAATACAATCTTGTAAAGTCACTAGTACGTGCAGCGTTTCGGGCAGGAAAGCATATATAAACAATATAACCCCCCCCCCCCCAAGTGTAAAGGAGTCGATTTGTGAGTATATGCAGAAATATAGTCCGGTAAACATCATACAAATTGCTATAGAAATATTTAAATTAACGTAAATATAAATTCCATATAAATCATATAATAAAATACATATAAATCTCACAGATAGATTCCCCACATAAGCCTTACAAACATTCGTTTGACTTTAAACCTTAGAAGTTTAGCATAAACGTCTTCAGGCCACCTTCCTATGTTTATATAATTATAACTAACCTTAAGTAGCTAAGTTAGTCTAGCAAAGGTAATCGCGATGTTTTTTAGGTTTCTGACAACCTAAGTCTCGGTCTAACTCCCTAACCTTGGACGGTCTGAAGCTTAGGTTAAACCTACCTAGCCGAGAACAGCTCATTGAATATGCATGCCACATTATATATGCATGCCACGTTGTATATGCATGCCACATTATATATGCATGCCACGTTGTATATGCATGCCACATTATATATGCATGCCACGTGTATATGCATGCCACATTATATATGCATGCCACATTATATATGCATGCCACATTGAATATGCATGCCACATATATATGCATGCCACATTGAACATGCATGCCACATTGAATATGCATGCCACATTATATATGCATGCCACATTGAAACATGCATGCCACATTGAATATGCATGCCACATTGAGTAGCATGCCATACTAAGTATGCATGCCACATTGAACATGCATGCCACATTGAATATGCATGCCACATTGAATATGCATGCCACATTGAATATGCATACCACACTAAATATGCATGCCACATTGAGTATGCATGCCACATTGAACATGCATGCCACATTATATATGCATGCCACATTATATATGCATGCCACATTGAATATGCATGCCACATTGAGTATGCATGCCATACTAAGTATGCATGCCACATTGAGTATGCATGCCACATTGAACATGCATGCCACATTATATATGCATGCCACATTGAATATGCATGCCACATTGAATATGCATGCCACATTGAATATGCATGCCACATTGAATATGCATGCCACATTGAATATGCATGCCACATATATGCATGCTACATTGAATATGCATGCCACATTGAATATGCATGCCACATTGAATATGCATGCCACATTGAGTATGCATGCCATACTAAGTATGCATGCCACATTGAACATGCATGCCACATTGAACATGCATGCCACATTATATATGCATGCCACATTGAACATGCATGCCACATTGAATATGCATGCCACATTGAATATGCATGCCACATTGAATATGCATGCCACATTGAACATGCATGCCACATTGAATATGCATGCCACATTGAATATGCATGCCACATTGAATATGCATGCCACATTGAATATGCATGCCACATTGAACATGCATGCCACATTATATATGCATGCCACATTATATATGCATGCCACATTGAATATGCATGCCACATTGAACATGCATGCCACATTATATATGCATGCCACATTGAATATGCATGCCACATTGAACATGCATGCCACATTGAACATGCATGCCATATTGAGTATGCATGCCACATTGAATATGCATGCCATATTGAGTATGCATGCCACATTGAACATGCATGCCACATTATATATGCATGCCACATTGAATATGCATGCCACATTGAACATGCATGCCACATTATATATGCATGCCACATTGAACATGCATGCCATATTGAGTATGCATGCCACATTGAATATGCATGCCATATTGAGTATGCATGCCACATTGAACATGCATGCCACATTATATATGCATGCCACATTGAATATGCATGCCATATTGAGTATGCATGCCACATTGAACATGCATGCCACATTATATATGCATGCCACATTGAACATGCATGCCATATTGAGTATGCATGCCACATTGAACATGCATGCCATATTGAGTATGCATGCCACATTGAACATGCATGCCATATGAGTATGCATGCCACATTGAACATGCATGCCATATTGAGTATGCATGCCACATTGAACATGCATGCCATATTGAGTATGCATGCCACATTGAATATGCATGCCATATTGAGTATGCATGCCACATTGAACATGCATGCCATATTGAGTATGCATGCCACATTGAACATGCATGCCATATTGAGTATGCATGCCACATTGAATATGCATGCCATATTGAGTATGCATGCCACATTGAACATGCATGCCACATTATATATGCATGCCACATTGAATATGCATGCCACATTGAACATGCATGCCACATTGAATATGCATGCCACATTGAATATGCATGCCACATTGAATATGCATGCCACATTGAACATGCATGCCATATTGAGTATGCATGCCACATTGAACATGCATGCCATATTGAGTATGCATGCCACATTGAACATGCATGCCACATTGAATATGCATGCCACATTGAACATGCATGCCACATTATATATGCATGCCACATTGAATATGCATGCCACATTATATATGCATGCCACATTGAATATGCATGCCACATTATATATGCATGCCACATTGAATATGCATGCCACATTATATATGCATGCCACATTGAATATGCATGCCACATTATATATGCATGCCACATTGAATATGCATGCCACATTATATATGCATGCCACATTATATATGCATGCCACATTGAACATGCATGCCACATTGAACATGCATGCCACATTGAACATGCATGCCACATTGAACATGCATGCCACATATATATGCATGCCACATTAAGTATGCATGCCACATTATATATGCATGCCACATTGAATATGCATGCCACATTATATATGCATGCCACATTGAATATGCATGCCACATTGAGTATGCATGCCACATTGAGTATGCATGCCACATTGAGTATGCATGCCACATTGAGTATGCATGCCACATTGAGTATGCATGCCACATTGATTATGCATGCCACATTGTGGTATGCATGCCACATTGAGGTATGCATGCCACATTGATTATGCATGCCACATTGTATACACATTCCTCACGCTACGCTTACAGATAACAACAAGTATTTAAGTTCCTGGGCACTGCCGCCAGCCAGTATTTACCTATCAGTAACTATGGGGGAAGTGAGGTCAAGCTCCTGGTGCCCCGCCTTCTGGCCCAGTTGTACCCGCCGGGTCTTGACACTTAACTGTTCTGACGTTAGAATTCATTGTCGAGTCTTACCGTATTGTTGGGGATGGAGGTGGCTTCCACAACTTCTTCTTTCAGTGTATTCCACTCGCGGGTCACCCGTACGGCCCCTTGTCCATCATCATCCTTGATGGTTGAGTGTGAGCTTCACATAAACATATGTTGGGCTTAAAGCTCTCTTCTGTACAAAGGTGACAGTGATAACAGTAGTGAGCAGTGTAGAATACTGTATGATGGTAGACAGTGTTTGCAAGTGATTGAATTTGTATGGCGGTGTATTACAGTGTATGGCAGTGGTAGATAGTGTATGGCAGTGGTAGGCAAGGCTTGTCAGTAGTAGACAGGGTGTATACTAACGTGTATGGTATATTCTTTGGTAGGCCGTGTATGACAGTGGTAAACAGTGGTAGACAGTGGTGCTTGCCTCTCAGTGACTACTGGGGAGTGAGGTTTAGCTCCTGGTGCCCCGCCTCCTGGCCCTTGTTGTACCCGTTGCGTTTAAGCTTCAACATTCTAACAATCACTACCCTTGTCGAGCCTTTCCTTAAAGTTCCTCTCCAAAATTCATTCTTTATTTCTGGTCTGACGCCTGAACGCGTTGCATAATGCTTATTACATTTTCAAAGACTTAGTTTACACATAAAATCCATCATACTTATATTCGTTTTGGGTGAGGTGATATGGCACAAACGTTTTGGGTGAGGTGACAGAGCATATGCCAGAACACAAAACAATGGGTATAAATTGGGTATGAAAACATATAAATGGAAGTAACTGCAGAAGGCCTATTGGCCCATACTTCCTCATGCTGCTTCTATGTTGGTTCGGGGTCTTGAAGTGGGTAGAATATAGTTGTGCATTAATTGGCTGTTGATTGCTGGTTTTGACTTTTTGATGTGTAGTGCCTCGCTGATGTCGAGTCTCCTGCTATCACTGTATTTATCGATGATTTCTGTGTTGCTTGTTAAGATTTCTCTGGTGATGGTCTGGATGTGTGAGGGGATTATATGTTCCTTGATGGAGCCCTGTTGTTTGCGCATAGTTAATCGCCTAGAAAGAGTCATTGTTGTCTTGCCTATATACTGAGTTCTTTGGGGCTTACAGTCCCCAAGTGGGCATGTGAAGGCATAGACGACGTTGGTTTCCTTCAGAACGTTGTGTTTGGTGTCTGGGCTTTTTTTTCATGAGTAGGTTGGCCTTTTTTTGTTTTTGTAATAAATTGTCAATTGTATTTTTTTATTTTTGTCTGTAAAGATAACGTTCCAATCAATAATGTCTTTCAGGACCCTTTCCTTCGTTTTATGAACCATTGAAAAGAAGTTCCAGTAAAACAGTCTAATAGCGGGGAACAAGTGTTGTGTTGGTTGACTCTTCCGAGGTTGCATGGTGTTTCACCTTTCTTTTTATGACGTCATGAACAAAACCGTTAGAAAAGCCGTTGTTGACTAGGACCTGCCTTACCCAACAGAGTTCTTCATCGACTTGCTTCCATTCTGAGATGTGGCTGAGAGCCTGGTCGACATAAGCGTTGACAACACTCCTCTTGTACCTGTCTGGGCAGTCACTATTGGCATTGAGGCACATTCCTATATTTGTTTCCTTAGTGTAGACTGCAGTGTGGAAGCCTCCGCTCCTTTCCGTGACTGTTACATCTAGAAAGAGCAGCTTCCCATCATTCTCCATGTCGTACGTGAAACTCAACACAGAATTCTGCTCGAATGCCTCCTTGAACTGCTGCAGACGTCTAATATCAGGTACCTGCATAAAAATGTTGTCAACATACCTGCAGTATATGGCCGGTTTCAAGTCCATGTCAACTAAGATCCTTTGTTCGATGGTACCCATGTATAAGTTTGCAAACAGGACACCTAGGGGAGAACCCATGGCGACCTCATTTACTTGCTTATACATGTGCCCATCTGGGCTCAAGAAGGGTGCCTCTTCTCCATCCTAGAGAAGGATGCTACTCCAAGCCTGCACTGAAGAGACACCCTTCTTGAGCAACCTGTCCTCTTAAAAAGAACGTCGCATTTGGCCGTTTGCCGTATGGCCGAATTTGGACGTAATTTGAAAATGAAAAAAATATGAAAATAAATTTAGGATTTTTTTTTTTCAACAACAGTAAGTTAAGGGTCCTCTGATAGGTTAGGTGGGCAGGAAATTCTCATAAAGTTTCAAAACGTTATGAAAAACGTTAATTTAAAGTGTCCTCTCATAACCTCTGCGCGTACGCCGGACGACTCAAATAGAAAACGGAACAGAACGTCACTTTTGTGAGTCGATTTCATTTTAAATTACGTCCAAATTTGGCCATATCGCGCATACGAGCCAAAAGTGACGTTCTTTTTAAGAGGACGGGTTGCTTCAGCCTAGATGGGCACATGTATAAGCAAGTAGATGGGGTCGCCATGGGCATTTCTTATATTTCATGATGGGAACATCAGATCATTTGATGTTCCCAATTTTCTGATGGGAACATCAAATCGTTTGGGAATGCATTGGACGAGGGAGTGGGGAATGGTGGGGTGGACGAGGGGGATGAGGGAGTGGGGGATGATGAGGAGGACGAGGGGGAGGGGGAATGGTGGATAAGACGGTGGGACAGGGGGAGGTTGCTGTGGCTCGGCAATGTGTGGCCGGGTACAGCTAGTAATATAATAATATTGAAATAAATCGATTGGAATTTTTGTATATAATGTATGTAATGTATATATTTTGTATATAATTTTGTATATAATATATAATCGGAGAGCCGGTCGGCCGAGCGGACAGCATGCTAGACTTGTGATCCTGTGGTCTTGGGGTCGATCCCGGGCGCCGGCGAGAAACAATGGGCAGAGTTTCTTTCACCCTATGCCCCTGTTACCTAGCAGTAAAATAGGTACCTGGGTGTTAGTCAGCTGTCACGGGCTGCTTCCTGGGGGTGGAGACCTGGTCGAGGACCGGGCCGCGGGGACACTAAAAGCCCCGAAATCATCTCAAGATAACCTCAAGATATACCCATTAGCCACACAGTGTCCACACCATTTTCATCTTGAGGTTATCTTGAGATGATTTCGGGGCTTAGCGCCCCCGAGGGCCGGTCCACGGGGACTGGGTCATGGGGTCCATGTACTAAGAATACAATATACAACACAAAAAACAGGGAAAGAACACAATGTACAACACAAGAACAGGGAAAGAACACAGCTATGATGCAGGAGCAGTAACACAACCTGCCAGCATATATAAATATTACAATAAGAACATACAAAATGTAATTAAGAAACAAAACAAAACCCAAAACACAAAGAATTAGGACAGAACCAAACATGAAATAACGTAGAAAATGGAAAAAAAAACATTTAACTCAATTACAGACACACAATATTAACAGCACAACTCTCAAAACTAAAATCCCCGCTGCTACAAGGTAACACTAATCATGCGCATAGCACAAATGTGTAACACAAAAAACACTTAAACATATTAGGTGAAAATGAAATCACATTAACGTGATGTATCAATCAGCGTGGGCTTCGGTGTTCCAAGTGTGCGCGGGTTCGAATCCTCGTTCATGGCTCTTAATGATTTTCTCATGTTACGTAACACGCACTGACCAATGGTAACGACACACCGAGAGGCAAGTACATCCCGTGGACCCAACGTGATATAGCCATGTAAACAACGCAAGGCAACGAAAATACCTAAAAGGTCGGTGCAGAGGAGTGCCATCCACCAGGTCCAGAAACACTTAACCATCAAAGGAAACTACAGAATAAAACATGAATGCCACACGAGCAAACGAGAATGAGTATCAGCACAGTAAATTGGACCCAGAGGCAAGGTAAGAAAACAGAGCAATACAGGCCAGCACAAAATCGCCAACACACACAGCATCACCTTGCATTATCATCTTCACACCCGAATTATACTAATTACATAAACAAGGCCGGTCCAGGAGACCAAAAACTGTGAAACAGCAGACCGTTCAAGAGACCAAAGTCCCCTCTCCACCCTACTCATTCACAAGAGGAGCGCTGAATCGGATGATATTTATCACACCAAACATACCGAAAGATGCACTTCTCCAACTGAACTTTCCTAATCACTGGGAATACTGCAAGCCAAAGTAAGTTCCATTGTAACAGGACCTTACACTCGGCAATGAGCACCCACTGAAAGAGCAATCTATCCTCCTACTAAGAACATCGCTGTTTGCTCGTATTCATTACTAAGGCCAAAAATTGTCGTACTAGATAATATAAGCGGCTCGCGAAATTTTTTGATTGTTGCCGCCGAAGGCGGCTAGTTTATTGTGCACCCCATACTCATCCTGTGAGCGGTAGCGCAAAAGCATTACAGAGGGCACAAAAGGTCTTTATCAGACCTCATCTTAGATTATTACATTAACAATTACATCTATCATTCACACCTTATAGTTACAATGTCAGCTAGTTACAGACTAAGTGCTATTTCAAGAGCTACATATTTACAGTAAGTCATCATACATTAATGGTAGGTCTTATCGCTAATACATAATAGTTTGACCAATGGGGACATTACAGAGTCATAGGGGAGCTTCTGTTTATTATTAGTCTTCACAATACACTACTTGTTTCTGAATCTCATATGTCGTTTATCTACTGGAAGCGAAATGTGGATACAGTGCAAGGATTTCAGGTAATTTATCCATGGTAATAAGATAGGTTGCCATATCATACAAAGTGAGCTTAGATTTATCTCTAAATGGCTCAATTTTACTACAATCCAAGATATAGTGTTCGAGTGTGTGTCCCTGTCTTTGTCCACACACTTTACACTTTACTTCATCTAGATCCCTATACAAGCCGAACTGCCAGAGATACTTGTAGCCAAGTCTTATACGAGCTGTGACAACATCTGTTAGTCTACTGCTATTAAGTTAGTCTACTGTTTGTCTACTGTTTGTTACTTGCTCCATACACATGTTTTACGTCACACATTTCATTGTGATGAACAATGGACCTGCTAGTTCCAGTTTGCACAGTTGCGAAAGTAACGTACTGTCCGGTTTTCTGTTTCGGGTCCTCTGGCTTAGTCTGGTAGGTTAGGAGAGGACACTTTAATTTAACTATATTCTTGACGTTGTGAAACCTTAGGAGGACGGGCTGGAAAGAGAGAGAAAACCCTCTTCGACAACATATCCTTCGCCACCTCTACCGAGCGGCACACTGCACCCCAATTCTAAGCTAAAATCTCATAATGTCTAAACCAAATAATGCCCACCATCTGAACAGACTGAACGACAGTAAACCTAGGCCCATTCCAAGAAGCTTTTCTCCAGTCTCAAAATATAAGTTTTCTTTTTAATTATAACCACACCCGAGGCCAACTCAAGTTCCTGCAAGACGCCCTGCATGCACAAAACAGACTCGAAAGAAACAACAAACACCAACGTAACGTCGCCATACCCACAAACCTGAGAGGCAACCTCGGAGGAATGACCAATACATGTACCTTCAGAACTCCATACAGTGGCTCCTGAGAAACCACATACAGCAGCATCGACAGGGGACAACATACGAATCAAGTCCAGAAAATGAGGCACAGCCACAATCTATGTAAGAATTTCAACACAAACCAGACATCAACATGGTCAAACACTCATGACCAATCTAAATTTGTCATAGCTGCCGACCTGCTGGTGTCTGAGGCATAAAAACACCCTGAATGAAGTTGTTGCAGTGATTATGTTTATTTCAACATTCTTACTCGATTTTAATGGACCAGAAATCTAGTGCATTGTATTTACATTCCAGTTTGTGATCATTCTATTGTCTTGAAAGGGGCAAAATGCATTGCTCAGTGCAAGGGTTTAGTCAAGTGAAATTATACAGTGTCTCACATCAACCACTGTCCCGCAGCCATAACTCTTGATGCTTGGTGGCGCTCATGTTCGACTTTGTTTTGCACCAAACATTTAGCTTAAGTGGGTCCCTCTGTTGTCACTGCTTCACTATAGATCATCCCTGTTAAAACTTTGGTTTGGCCCTGCTCTTTATTTCTCTGATCACAGGACTTTTCCTCCTGTTCTCTATATCCTGTCCACCTCTAGTATTTCGTTTCACACGCCCAAACACCGGCCCAAAACCCCTACCGGCACACACACACACACACACACACACACACACAATAGCACAATATTGCTTATGTTGCCTCGAGCCTAAAGAACACAGTCTCCAGTCTCGTGTGGATCTGCAGCGTCCTCCAGGAAAATTTTACTTTATCTTACAGCTTCATTCCTCTGAAACATCTCTCTCTCTGAGCTCTCTGACAATCCGGAATATTTGTGTTTTTTCTAGACAATATACTCAGAGGATAAAATCTTGCTGTCGATATTGCGTGTTGATGGCACTGTGATGGATTGTCCTTATTCAGCTTCCTAGTTCTATTAATCACGGAAGAGTCTAAAACCTGTACCAGTATGAAAATGATGAGGTCATAGTGACGTCACACACCTCGTGCACACTATATAATATAAAGAATTGTTAAATCTGATTTTTGTCGGGACTAGTTGGGTTGGCATAGGTTAGGTTAGGATAGCGTAAGTTATAAGTTGGATTTGGTTAGGTGCATTTCAGGTGTAGTGGCTGTAATAGCTCAATGTGTTCTTGAGTGTTCTCAAAATGTTATTGAATGTGGTGGTGGTAGTACAAGGGGGACCTGAAGCAGAGCTGCAGTTGGGAGTCCCACTAAGATGTTGTGGGGGTTTTCTATTTTTGCTGTCACGACTGCAATGCATTCGTCGCCAATGTACATGTGGCAGACGCTTCACGAAACTGTCGGAATTAGCAGAATAGAAAATACGAGAGCAACCGTACAGGGCCTGGGAGCAAGGTCGAGTTAGAGTCCTTGAGGGTCTCTTCTCAGACTAGCCTCACCTGGTCCTGCTCCACGTTGATCGTTGGAATTTCCTCAATGATTTAACACTTTAAGGGACTCCTAGGGTCCTCATCACATTTATAGTTTAGTGAATTAGGCAACTCGGTGTTGGAGACACCTAGAGCTGAAGCTTGAGTAATTTGTTGGCAGTATTCAGAAGTGGTTCAACGGAAACACCGCATAAAGCTTAACAGTAGTATATTTACTAACTTAACCACTAATACAAAGGGTGCTTGATTTACTTTAGATTGGTGTCAGAAAGGCTATGGTTGTGTTAGCAAGACTCTTGACGTCTGGCTAATCGACTCGTATCCACTCGTGGAGAAACACCTAACTTAACACAGTTGACAGCCAATCATTAACACGGCAACCTAACTGCCGGTATGCAAAGGGATCACAAGAGTTCCAACCGGATACTCGGTAATGATGATATGCAATAACTCACAAATACACTGACAATGGAACAGGCAATAACATGCATAATAATAATCACACACAATAACTAAATGTGTGGTGTATGTGAAGCTCACAATCACAGACGAGTGTAATCCCATGATACCACACAGATAAACATGCATACACCGTCGGGTGCCTTCACCTATAACCTGTGTTAGGTATGAGTAGGTGAGAACTGTGGTTGATCCCTCAGATCAACACAGACACAATAAAACAATGACAAGATCTTGTACTTACAGATAGGGTACCTCTCATTATTCACTCACTCAGGCACATTTATGCAAGAACTCGTAGGTAGCCTGACAGCTGGTCCTACTCGACACGACGTGAGACCATTGACAACAGGCTTTCCCACAAACCGTACTTGACACGGAGGGTACTTGCAGGAGGGCACGCTGTATGTCTACAGACACACGCACACACTTTTGATGGCACTGGCGGTGAGTAAGGGTGGTGACGTCACGTGGTACAGTGAGGGCGGCTCGAGACTACATGGTCGGCACAGAGTGGCGGCTGGTGGCTGCAGGTTATATGGTACCATGCAGGTACACTTGTGGTAAAATCACACAGAGGTTACTTAGGCAGTGGCACTCCTTAGTTCACTCTAGGTTACTCACAACGATCTTTGTCACCAGGGGTTACCTGATACCAGTCTGTTTCGCTCTGGTGATTTGTCACTTAGGCTTCTAAGCAATATAGTCACAGTCGCGATTCAGGGCAAGCGTTGGTATATCGAAAAGACGCTGAGTTTAACTTGATGGTGAGGAATGGACAGTGTTCAGTCTATTGGCCGATAGACAGAACAAGACACGACCTCTGTGTAAGGGCTTCCTCACGTGAATGCTCTTGCCTGGGGCTCAGGGCATCTCGTGGGACACACACAAGGGATTACAATTTGACCAATAGCATTGCAGCAAATGAACGGGAACCAATCATATTGATCGTTCCCTGATCAGTAGCAGAGGTGACATCATGAACACGTCACGACCACGTCACAGTTGTTATTCTCCATCGCACCTGTTGAGACTGGCCCCAGAGCTCAGACTGTCCTGTCGCCTCGCTGGTGTCTCTCTCCCGCTGGCACCAGCCAATGTACTCTCTGACCCTATGGCCAGTAACTTCCCTGTATCTACTTCCTGCCTGGACATACGGCGGCCTCCGTATTATAAACATATTCCTGGTTAAGTGGGCATTCTGTAGATACCCAACACAGCAGTTTACTATCCAGGATTAAGAGAGATAGGGCTTGTGCACGAAGATCAGTGCACTGTGCACTGCAATGAGCCATTCAAGTCAGCTGTGGGAGAATCTTGAGAGACCATCCTCTCACAGATATTACTAATGATCTGTTGTGAGGGAACTCCAGATGGCCCACCCCCACTACCAGCCAGGGGGGACAATGTCAGGAGGCTAGAAAAGGTGAGAAAGTTCGGGTAATAGAGGCCGAAAGCGAGAAAAGGAGAAATCAAAAAAACCTCCTTTCCCCTCCCCTTTCCTTGTCGGAAATCCGACACACATAATAACATAATTTACCTTAAAGAAAAAGAGAATGGGTTATTCCGTGACGTCATCAACAACACGTCATATATTAAACTATCATCTCTTCTTAAACTTCAGTCTAGTGTTTATACTTAATAAAATAGTATTCACTAGGACTGAATATAATAAATATACCACAAAATTAGCTTGACTCTCTATTCCTGGAAATATATATGGGACCAACAAATACCGTTGGAACCAAGCTCCGAGGAGGGAGGCAGGCGTCACGTACAGCAACTTGTGACCAAAGACACGAAGCGAGGGGCTCCGGGAGAATTGCGACATGCTTCACGCGCGATAGACACCTTCCTCCTAAGTGAACTTGCCACACCAACACCTCAACAATAGGAACACCTGAGTATCCGTCTTATCAAGTATCTATTGTATAATTTGGCCATTTTATGTCATAGGTTAGGCGGTTATACTGTGGGATTTAAATCTCGAACAAGTACGTTTACGCAGCATTTACTACACACACACACACTAATATCCATGTCATACCTGTACTTTATATATTAATGTACAACCACTAATTCTAAACATTCGGCAGGAAACCCTTGATGTGAAGTTACTGAAAGGCTACAGCTGGTCCTACAACATAACTGTATTTCATACTACCAGCTTGCCCAGGCAGCCATTTTATGCACCCTGAGCACATGTAGCCACACTCTTAGCACATGTAGCCACACCCTGAGCACATGTAGCCACACCCTGAGCACATGTAGCCACACCTGAGCACATGTAGCCACACCCTTAGCACATCTAGCCACACCCTTAGCACATGTAGCCACACCCTGAGCACATGTAGCCACACCCTTAGCACATGTAGCCACACCCTGAGCACACGTAGCCACACCCTGAGCACATGTAGCCACCTCTAGCACATGTAGCCACACCCTGAGCACATGTAGCCACACCCTGAGCACATGTAGCCACACTCTTAGCACATGTAGCCACACCCTGAGCACATGTAGCCCACACCCTTACACATCTAGCCACACCCCTTAGCAATGTAGCCACACCCTGAGCACATGTAGCCACACCCTTAGCACATGTAGCCACACCCTGAGCACACGTAGCCACACCCTGAGCACATGTAGCCACACTCTTTTAGCACATGTAGCCACACCCTGAGCACATGTAGCCACACCCTGAGCCACATGTTAGCCACACTCTTAGCACATGTAGCCACACCCTGAGCACATGTAGCCACACCCTTTCACAATGTAGCCACACCCTGAGCACATGTAGCCACACCCTTAGCACATGTAGCCACACCCTGAGCACATGTAGCCACACCCTTAGCACATGTAGCCACACCCTTAGCACATGTAGCCACACCCTTAGCACATGTAGCCACACCCTGAGCACATGTAGCCACACTCTTAGCACATGTAGCCACACCCTGAGCACATGTAGCCACACCCTGAGCACATGTAGCCACACCCTTAGCACATGTAGCCACACTCTTAGCACATGTAGCCACACCCTGAGCACATGTAGCCACACCCTGAGCACATGTAGCCACACCCTGAGCACATGTAGCCACACCCTTAGCACATGTAGCCACACCCTTAGCACATGTAGCCACACCCTTAGCACATGTAGCCACACTCTTAGCACATGTAGCCACACTCTTAGCACATGTAGCCACACCCTTAGCACACGTAGCCACACCCTTAGCACACGTAGCCACACCCTTAGCACACGTAGCCACACCCTTAGCACATGTAGCCACACCCTTAGCACATGTAGCCACACCCTTAGCACACGTAGCCACACCCTTAGCACACGTAGCCACACCCTGAGCACATGTAGCCACACCCTTAGCACATGTAGCCACACCCTGAGCACATGTAGCCACACCCTTAGCACATGTAGCCACACCCTTAGCACATGTAGCCACACCCTTAGCACATGTAGCCACACCCTGAGCACATATAGCCACACCCTTAGCAGATATTGTGAGAAAATCACAGCCTTAGCAGCAGACCCCACCTACAGTATCAGCTAAGAAACACTTGTTGTACAGTAGATAATTTGTGAAACTGAAGATAGAATAGTAGTGTTCATAATTAAAGTAGCTTTAAGAAAAATAGTAGATTAGATCACCATATGTGGTATAATTTATATTTTGTATAATGAGGTAAACAAGTACTGCTTGTACCATGTCCTTTACAAAGTGGTGCAAGTTGCATTTGTCCCTCCAACTGTGTGCAGAAATATTTTAACAGGCTGAATCAATTTATACAGTCCACTAAGATCCAAAATAATATTGAACTTAACTAAAAAAAAAAAAAAAAAATAGAATAAAAAAGAAAAATTGCCTGCTAGGATTTTCCCACATACCTCATTGTTGGTGGCTGGCCTAGAAGCCATGCTCTGTAAGTGGGTGGTAGGCCTATTCACTGGGAGGCAAGGCCTCCCAGTCAAGGGGAGCCATTGGTCAAGGGGTATAGGGGGGGGGGGGGAGGGAAGACATGGTCTTGACTTGCGTGGAGGAAAAAGCCATTTTAAAGAGGTTAAAAGAGGGAACATATCTAAGGTGTCTAATTTGTATTTATATTTTATCGGCGTGTGAGGCAGGGAATTATCAGGGGAAAGCGCCAAGCCTTCACAGCTATATAGCACTGGGAAGGGGTTAGGATAAGGATTTGGGATGGGACGGGGGAAAGGAATGGTGCCTAACCACTTGTGGACGGCCGGGGATTGAACGCCGACCTGTACGAAGCGAGACCGCCGCTCTACCGTCCAGCCCCAGTGGTTGGGCTGAGTGTGAATAATTATTCTTTATTAAAATACCATTGACATATTAGTCATACATTCCTTTGGATTTTTGGATGTCAGTGAACAATGCACAGAGATTTTTGAGTTTGAATTGCAATCCTGTCTTGTTCACTAAGTACGTCAGTCCGTCATTGCTATATCATCCTTTTGTTTCATGGCGAATTTAATTGCCAAATCGCTCTTCCCGAGGCAGTCATTTTCGTATCAGTGATGTAGTGAACATTCTCAAGAGTACTCAAGGACCAGGTGAGAACCTGCCTCCACAACTTTCCTGCGAAGAACCCAACCCGTCCTCGACTCAAGTCTATTACATCCAGCGGTCGACCCCACAGACGCATTCATAAATTTTAACATGCTGTTCATTCAAAACGGGAATTTTCTCAAGTATAAATTAATATTATAATATATTGGCATATTGTGTATATATAGGCATAGGATAGGTTAGGTCAGGTGTTTAGGTTCTGTTGGAGATTATTTGTATTTGTAGTACGTGGGTGAAGCATTTATAGCGTTGTGATTCGAACAAAATTCGTCAGTGAAGCACTTGTTCCGGATATGTTCGAACGTCAGCAGTTGTGAGTCGTGTGTAAACCGCTTTTCATTCATAAACAGGGGGTTTGGCGGGTGCATGGAATCACTTTTGGATCTTTGTTTGGAGGACGGGCTGGAAAAACCTTGTACACGGGTCAGGTGTTTACAAGCCTGGGGCCAGATTCACGCAAGTACTTACGAACGTGTACATCTTTCCTCAATCTTTGACAGCTTTGGTTACATTTATTAAACAGTTTACAAGCATGAAAACTTCCCATTCAATGGCTGTTATGGTTATAAACACCCTCCTGGTGCTTCGGAGCTCATTAACTGTTTAATTATTAGAAACAAAGCCACCAAAGATTGAGAAAAGATGTACAGGTTCGTAAGTGTTTGCGTAAGTGCTTTCGTGAATCTGGCCCCTGAACATCTGCCAGATTAAGATCAAGTCATGGGCAGATCGCCTAACAGCTGAGTGGACAGCGCTTCGGATTCGTAGTCCTGAAGTTCCGGGTTCGATCCCTGGTGGAGGCGGAAACAAATTGAGCAGAGTTTCTTTCACCCTTATGCCCCTGTTCACCAAGCAGTAAATAGGTACCTGGGAGTCACACAGCTTCTACGGGCTGCTTCCTGGGTGTGGTGGTTTTCTTCTTTGCTTCACGACTGCAATGCGTACGTCGCCAATGTACATGTGGCAGACGCTTCACGAAGCTGTCGGAATTAGCAGAATAGAAAATACGAGAGCAACCGTACAGGGCCTGGGAGCAAGGTCGAGTTAGAGTCCTTGAGGGTCTCTTCTCAGACTAGCCTCACCTGGTCCTGCTCCACGTTGATCGTTGGAATCTCCTCAATGATTTAACACTTTAAGGGACTCCTAGGGTCCTCATCAAATTTATAGTTTAGTGAATTAGGCAACTCGGTGTTGAAGACACTTAGAGCTGAAGGCTGGAGTAATTAATTGGCAGTATTCAGAAGTGGTTCAACGGAAACACCGCATAAAGCTTAACAGTAGTTTATTTACTAACTTAACCACTAATACAAAGGGTGTTTGATTTACTTTAGATTGGCGTCAGCAAAGCTATGGTTGTATTAGCGAGACTCTTGACGTCTGGCTAATCGACTCGTATCCACTCGTGGAGAAACACCTAACTTAACACAGTTGACAGCCAATCATTAACACGGCAACCTAACTGCCGGTATGCAAAGGGATCACAGGAGTTCCAACCAGATACTCGGGTAATGATGATATGCAATAAATCACAAATACACTGTCAATGGGACAGGCAATAACATGCACAATAATAATCACACACAATAACTAAATGTGTGGTGTATGTGAAGCTCACATTCACAGACGAGTGAAATGCCGTGATACCACACAGATAACCACGCATTTACCGTTGATTCACCTATAACCTGCGACAGGTATAAGAAGGTGAGAACTGTGGTTGATCCCTCAGATCAACACAGACAGACACAATAAAACAATGACAAGATCTTGTACTTACAGATAAGGTACTTTTCCTTACTTACTCAGGCACATTTATACAAGCACTCGTAGGTAGCCTGATAGCTGGTTTTGCTTGTAGACACGGAGGGTACTTGCAGTAGGGCGTGCTGCTTGCTTAACAGACACACACACACACACACACACACACACACACACAGGCGAGGCGAGGTTGAGAGGCGGGACCAAAGAGCCAAAGCTCAACCCCCGCAAGCACAATTAGGTGAGTACACACTGGCACTGGCGGTGAGTAAGGTGGTGACGTCACGTAGTAGTGAGGGTGGCGGCGGGCGCTCGAGGCTTCACGCTCGGGTCAGAGTGGCGGCTGGTGGCTGCAGGTTATATGGTACCATGCACTACACTGTACACTGTGGTACAGGTACACTGTGGTAAAGTCTCACACAGATTACTTAGAGTGAACTAAGCCAGTGCCACCGCCTAAGTCACTCACAACGATCTTTGTCACCAGGGGTTACCTGATACCAGTCTGTTTCGCCCTGGAGATTTGTCACTTTAGGCTTCTGAACAATATATTCACACTCGTGATTCTGGGCGAGTGAGGGTATATCGAAAAGACGCCAAGTTAACTTGATGGAGAGGAATTGACGGTATTCAATCTATTGGCTGGTAGACAGAACAAGACACGTCCTCTGTGTAATGGCTCCCTCACGTGAATACTCTACAAGTGCTGCCGGGCATCTCGTGGCACACAACACGAAAAGAGTTACAATTTGACCAATAGCATTGCAGCAAATGGGCGGGAACCAATCATATTGAACGTTCGATGATCAGTAGCAGGAGTGACGTGATGAACACGTCACGACCATGTCATAGCTGTTATTCACCATCGCCCCGGTTGACCCCAGAGGTCAGACGGTCGTTGGCGTCTCCCCTCTCTCTCTCACACTCCGCACCAGCCAATGTACTCACTGACCTTTGGTGGCAAGTATGCTTAACTCCCTGTATCTACTTTCTGTCTGGACATACGGCAGCCTCCGTATTATGAAAGTGTTCCTGGGTAAGTGGGCATTCTGGGGATACCCAACATGCCAGGTCACTATCCAGGGTTAACAGAAATAGGGCCTTGTGCGCAAAGTTCAGTGCACTGTGCACTGCAATGAGCCATTCTAGTCAGCCAGCTATGGGAGAATCTTGAGAGACCATTCTCTGACACTGGGGGTGTGTAACAAAAAGGAGGCCTGGTCGAGGACCGGGCCGCGGGGACTCTATGCCCCGAAATCATCTGAAGATAATCTCTAGAGGTGGTCTGCCTGCGTGAAAGGAGATGTTGAGCTGTGTTCGCAGAGTGAGGATGACAGACAAGGCGATTCCTGACGATTTCAGGTAGCAGGGACAAAAACAACAGAAGAATATGCACAGTCAGTTAAGTGAAAGTCTGAGTTACAGGGACAATGGCCGAAGAAGTGAAGTGATCAACGCCAGACGGGACCAGGGGTTCAAACTTCAAGACAATCTCAAGAGTGAAAACTCACAAGAAGGACGCAACAGGACCACACACGGCAAGACAAACACAATAATTCAAGAAGACCTAGAAAAACTGAAGGAATGGTTGTTAGAGTTTAACCCAAGCAAATCTAATGAAGATAGGTGTAGGGAGCAGGAAGCCAGATACAAGGTATCATTTAGGAGATGAAATTCTTCTTCTTCTTCGAGAGAGAGAGACTTGAAGGTTGATATCACGCCAGACCTGTCCCTTGAAGCCCATATCAAGAGGATAACGTCAGCAGCATATGCCAGTTTGGCCAACAAAAGAACGACCTTTAGAAACTTGTGTAAGGAATCATTCAGAACTTTGAATAAAATATATGTCAGACCAATCCTGGAGTATGCAGCTCCAGCATGGAGTTCGTATCTAGTCAAGCATAAGACTAAACTGGAAAAGGTTAAAAAATTTGCCACCAGACTAGTACCCGAACTGAGGGGTATGAGCTACGAGGAGATACTACAGGAATTAAACCTCGCGTCACAGGAATACAGAAGAAGAGTTAGGGGGGGGGCCATGATCACCACATACAAGATTTTCAAAGGAATTGATAGGGTAGATATAGACAGGCTATTTAACACAAGGTGCGCACGCACTAGGGGACACAGGTAAAAACTGAGTGCCCAAATGAGCCATAGAGACATTAGGAATAACTTTTTCAGTGTCAGAGTAGTTGACAAATGGAATGCATTAGGAAGTGATGTGGTGGAGGCTGACTCCATACACAGTTTCAAGTGTAGATATAATAGAGCCCAATAGGCTCAGGAACCTGTACATCAGTACATTGACAGTTGAGAGGCAGGGCCAAAGAGCCAGAGCTCAACCCTCACAAGCACAGCTAGGTGAGTACATTAATAGAGTTAAGAAGCTCTTATTTCCTTCAACGTTTCAACAGAACTTTCTTCAGAAGCTGGAGTGGGCGGTTCAGCTGACCAAGGAATTTGGTGAAAATGAAATATAATTTATGGGGTGTTCACCGGCCCAACATAACAGTTTGGAGAGTTAGTTGAACAACTAATGACTGACGGATTTAAGAATATTGTTTTAGTTACTCGTGAAGTATTAATAATTTACACAAGGGTTATAGTTTTTAAGTATCTGACACACATGGATCTTGAATTTCTTCATTTCAGCAATGAAAGTGTTTTGTGGGTTTAGAAGAATATTGTGCATGGTGGAAAAACAAAGCTAGATTATTAGCTTGTTAAAGTGTAAGAACCAGAAAGACTCTTGGTGCAAGGACCTGGACTTTGATTTTTTTTTTTTTTTTGGCAGGCGAGTGCAAAATATATGCCCACACTATTCATGAAATGTTTTCATTGGGGACATATGGCTTGGAAATGCTAGTTTGAACCAAGATGTCGGGACTGCAGAACGACTCGCGGCAGTGTGGAGTCAGATTGAAAANCTGGAGTGCTCCTGGGGTGTTACTGGAGTGCTCCTGGGGTGTTACTGGAGTGCTCCTGAGGTGTTACTGGAGTGCTCCTGAGGTGTTACTGGAGTGCTCCTAGGGTGTTACTGGAGTGCTTCTAGTGCTCCTGGGGTGTTACTAGTGCTCCTGTAGTGTTACTGAAGTGCTCCTGGGGTGTTACTAGTACTCCTGGGGTGTTCCTAGTGCTCCTGGTGTGTTCCTAGTGCTCCTGGGGTGTTACTGGAGTGCTCCTGGGGTTGCTACTGGAGTGCTCCTGTGGTGTTACTGGAGTGCTCCTGGGGCGTTCCTAGTGCTCCTGGGGTGTTACTGGAGTGCTCCTGGGGTGTTACTGGAGGGCTCCTGGGGTGTTACTGGAGTGCTCCTGGGGGTGTTACTAGTGCTCCTGGGGGTGTTACTAGTGCTCCTGGGGAGTTCCTAGTGCTCCTGGGGAGTTCCTAGTGCTCCTGGGGTGTTCCTAGTGCTTCTGGGGGTGTTACTGGAGTGCTCCTGGGGTGTTACTGGAGTGCTCCTGGGGTGTTACTGGAGTGCTCCTGGAGTGCTCCTGGGGTGTTCCTGGAGTGCTCCTGGGGTGTTCCTGGAGTGCTCCTGGGGTGTTCCTAAAGTGCTCCTGGGGTGTTCCTGGAGTGCTCATGGGGTGTTCCTGGAGTGCTCCTGGGGTGTTACTGGAGTGCTCCTGGGGTGTTACTGGAGTGCTCCTGGGGAGTTCCTTGAATGCTCCTGGGGTGTTACTGGAGTGCTCCTGGGGAGTTACTGGAGTGCTCCTGGGGTGTTACTGGAGTGCTCCTGGGGTGTTACTGGAGTGCTCCTGGGGTGTTACTGGAGTGCTCCTGGGGAGTTCCTTGAATGCTCCTGGGGTGTTACTGGAGTGCTCCTGGGGTGTTACTGGAGTGCTCCTGGGTGTTACTGGAGTGCTCCTGGGGAGTTCCTGGAATGCTTCTAGGGTGTTACTAGAGTGCTTCTGTGGTGCTCCTAGAATGCTCCAGGGGTGTGCTCCTGAGGTGTTGTAGGCAGGAGACGTATCAATAGAGGATACTGTTAAGTTTTTTGTAAGATTATTATTCTTACTGTGGAAAGGTAAGAGGACCTTGTCTTCAAAGTTTGAAGACATGACAGTAATAATGGGTGTGCTGGGACTCGAACTCGGATTCGGTGCAGAAGACTGATGCGTGGTTATGCAAATGAAACCTCAGGCAACCCTCCTTCGACCACATACTAGTGTCAACAGCTTTAATGGTTGTTGGAGCTGTGAGCTTACAGGTGGTGGCACCTGAGCTAGCGATGGCGGATGCTGCACAGGAGTTGGTGTTTCCTCTTCCTCTCAACTGGCAATCCTTCTTGACTGGGATCCAGAGTGCTGAGACTTTGATGCCATCAAGGCTCCCTGGGCGGTATATTTTTTGGGGCGGCAACTTTTCCATTTCAGTAAAGTTGATGTCAGGTTGAGGTGACTGCTTGCGGTCTGAAGCTGCTGCCACAGCTTTTGGAGTTGCTGTTATTGCTGCTGAGTATATTGTGTTATTGCTGTTAAGTATATTACTGTTTGTCTCCTCCATCGAGGGCCTCTAGATGAATGACAGCTGTCTCAGTCTTTATGAAGCTGACGAAAAGAAGCTGATAAGTACAGGCTTGGAAATAGCCGGTAATTTGTTACATTAATTATCAACACGAGCACAATAAACATGACATTTATGGATGGTTTCAAGCGTAGGATAGACATAAATGTGAATGAATTTAAGTGGATATAAATAGGAGCTGCCTCACAAAGACGAATAGAAGAATTCTACCGTTGCCTTTATTCTTAATGTTGTAGTGTTGGAATATATTATTATTGTTGTTGTTGTTGTATATTATTGGTGTTGTAGTATAAAGTGGAGTGATAAAGGTGAAGTGTTTGATGGTAATTTATGTGGCGGTTAGTACCCTGTAGCAGAGAGTTAGGTGGTTACGGTGTAATTAGTAGTTAGAGGAGTTAAGCTTGGTATACGGGTTTCCACATACTCTCTCTCAACTCTAGCAAAGCTTAAGGCTGCAAATCATATGCACAGATAGGCATTGGGTAAGACCTCCAGGCACATTTACTGACAAGCATTTTGCTTGAATTCAAGACACATACACAGACATGTATTTTATTACACGCTTAACGTACTTGGCAAACATTGGCCAGATCAAGCATCAGCGGATAATGGTCTAATTTAAATTGAATCAAGTCCTTGTGAACCAGCATAAAAAAAGAATTCTCTCTGCTGGTCTTGCAGTAGTGCTTCGGAACCTTACGGAGCCTCGTAGTGGTAGTAGGCATCCATCAGTCTCAGGAGACTATGGAGTTGCGCTCTGGTTGTCAGTCTGAAGTGGCCTCTCCAGGGCGCAAAGCCAGAGTAGGTTGATACAGGGGAGAAGCTGTCGCCCATGCAGCAGGTCCCGCCTCTCCACGGCGCCAAAAGTCTCCAATGCAAAGACAAACGCCAATACGATTGGTTCTAGTACCGTCACAGGAACTGTCAGAATGAGGTTGAAGACAAGAACGAACTACTTTAGGGTTCTCCAGCTCCGGAGTTTACCTCAAAGTTAGTAAAAGAAGGCACAGGGACTCCAAATCCGGAGACCGCCGTGGTCGGGTTGTTTTGTCAACCTGTCCTCTTAAAAAGAACGTCGCTTTTGGCCGTTTGCCAGTATGGCCGAATTTGGACGTAATTTGAAAATGAAAAAAAAATGAA